>OX030970.1:4790868-4840868 GCA_943735955.1 Piscicola geometra | reverse complement strand
CCCAGTGGACATAATCGAGGGTGAGGTGCCTCTGCTGCGTGGAAGGAAGGACTTTTGCAGAGAGATCGAGCAGATCATCTACTGCCTCTGTCTCGTGCACCGTCGTAACTTCTTGAAAATCGTCTTTGAAGCTTGAGTGTGTGTCGTTTTTGTTTGCGTGTGTGTGAGTGTCTGTGTGTTGGTTTTTGTGTGTGTGTTTTCAGAATGGTTTTTGGTGTGCTTCAGGCGAAGTTCTCTGCAAAGATGTTCAATGACTAGTGTGGCATGTCACCATTGAAGCTGCTTGCAAGAATCTCCCGTTCTAATTTCCCTTCTTTCCGGTCTTGCATACTTGTAAATTTGTACTTTATGCAGTTTTATGCCGTTGCGTGGACATTGCTTTATGCTCTTAATACTAATATAATAATAAAAATAACAAATGAAATTAAATAAAAATTTAGCAAATGAGGAAATTGGAACTTTTTCTAGCGATGCATCCATCAATTAACAAATATAAACTCTGATTCTGCGCTCAAAGTAAACTCAGCTCGATGGCATTTGACAGCTTTGAAGCGTTGAACTTTAAAGCGTTGCCCGCACGTGTACATAGCTTGCTGGTGTACACATTGTGTACTGCTTCAACTTTCGCCCTGCGCGTGTACATCAAAGATTATATTGTAAATTTATATAATTTATTATTAGAATGTTTTTAATTAATCATATTCCTTCGAGACTGCACCTGTGACCGCTTTGAAGTCACGTTTAATAATTCAAAATGCTCGTGTTTTGTGAAGCTTTTCCGGAGGCAAAATAAATTCACTTTAAAGCGTTAATAAAATATCTGTTTAAACCGCGAAAAAGTTATTCATTGACAAGCGTTGAATAAGTTTAGGAGAGTTCTTTAATACTTGACGGAGACTGGGATGGTAAGTGATGTCTCTCGATCTTCAAGACAACACAGGAAAGAAGAAAACGATGGGCAGACAATATCTGAATGAGAGGACTTAATTAATGTTCGAGGATGTCAAAAAACCAAAAAAAGTTGAAAAAATGCAAATTTATTTTAGGTGCCTTAAGGTCTAAGAGATAAATGAAAAACTGGCTGTGACGTTGGAACAAAATGGAATATATTGTCTTCTAAAAGCGTTCGAAACGCATGATAGTAATGTCCTTTTTTGAGCCGTCAGAAAAAGATGACACGTCGATTTTACTCAAGATGAATTAACGACAAGGGAAAATAAAGTTCCATGAGAACGCCAGATGTCCGAATTGAAACGCGGGAAAGGACTCTGCGTGATGTGAAAAAACTTACTTTGAGATATTCATGAAAAGCCCTTGATGTAAAAAGTAAGATCAGTCATGTCTAATCTTCAGGAAAAACTAATCATTATCTTTGGTCATCTTTTTTAATTAGCATTAGTATTAATCTTTAAAGTGCCTTTGTCTCGACACTATATATTTATCTTCATCTTCCCTTTTCTCTCTTCTCCCTCTGTCTCCAGATCGCTCCCACACTTCTTAGCACCACTTCTTCCATCCTCCGATCCTCCTCTTGGTAACCAATGACCCCTTCCATCGGGTCCTGTTCTCCACGCTCCCTTCTCCAAACCGTCAGCCATCTTTTTTAATGATTACACATTTCTGGAATTTTAATATTCTTACAACGGCAATTTAGTTATTTGAACAAATCAACGTCAAATAGAATAATTATTCGTCTGCTCATTAGAGGGGTGTGAAGGTTGACAGAAGGATTGTGTAATCGATGGTTGGCTCGTAAGCGGAACTTTTGACAAAACTTCTAACCTTTTGCTTGAAGCTCAAACTAGAAAAAAGAAAATTTTATTTTGTAAACATGTTTGCCAGTGCTCCTTTTATAGTTATTTATTCTTTCTTTTAAAAAAAATGAAAATAAAACAATTGAAAATATGGCTTAAATATACGGTTCAACTTTTTGTGGGGTTTAAATTCTTTAAGTTTTATTTTCAATTTAGTTTTCTCCATTTTACTTCACTTTCAATTTCTATATAGTTTCGGTTTATTTTTCAGTTTCTATGAAGTTTTTATTCGATCATTTCAGTTTCTATTTCTACTAGTTTCAGTTTTTAAAAACACGAGTTAGATATTTTAATATAAAATATGCACAAATATAAAATATGCACAAAATATAAAATATGCAAAAAGTATAAAATATGCACAAAATATAAAATATGCACAAAATATAAAATATGCACAAAATAGAAAATATGCACAAAATATAAAATATGCACAAAATATAAAATATGCACAAAATATAAAATATGCACAAAATATAAAATATGTACAAAATATAAAATATGCACAAAATATAAAATATGTACAAAATATAATATATGCACAAAATATAATATATGCACAAAATATAATATATGTACAAAATAATTTAAAACGAAATAATGTCCAAAGCTTTTTGGAATTTAGTTTCAGCTTAACTCTCATTCTTAGAGATTTTGTCTTTCTGTTTCGTCGGCCTTGCCAAAGCATGCCACATGCTGAAAAAATTCTCTTCACATAAAGCTGTACAGCCGGTGCCACCAGAACTCAAGAGCCCTATCTGCGAGACAGGCATATGCAGTCTGAGGGTTAGTCCAATTTTCAAGAGGATCGCTGTGTGTTTTTTTTTCCACTGCCATCAAATAAGGATCCAGCTGTAAGTGCATGGATGTCAATGTCTCAGATGTGGTGGTTGCTTCAAAAATCTTGGGGAAAATTTAATCTTTGAAAAGCTGGAACAATTATTTCAATTTTGAAAAGTTTAATTTTTATCAATATTGGTCAGTTTCAGTTGATTTGAAGATTTATCATTTCTATATCGTTTTAGTTTTGTAAAAAACAATAATTTCTATTTCAGTTTCAATAAAACTAAATGCAATCATTTCAGTTTTAGTTTCAGTTACTGGCATATCAATCAATCAATATAAAAAAATTATATAGCTCTTTTTATCTAATTCAAAAGCGCTTTCAGATAAATTTATTAAATAAAACAGTTTTTAGACCCTCTCTAAATATATCGTGAATGGGTTAATCCAGATTTGACTACAGACTTTGTGTCTTTTTATATTTAGGTTTTCAATTTCAAAAAAAGCTTTTTATTTATGATAAGTACATTAGGTAATTTTTTTCAATTAAAAACTTAAATATACAAAGACACAAAGTCTGTAGTCAAATCTAGATTAACCCATAAACTCGATATTTAGACAATAAAAAAAAGTATTCATAATTTTAATTTATTAAGTACCTCTCCTGTGAACATGCTAAATGGGCTAAGGATTATTTATATGGGTCATATATGGGTCCTATATGGGCTAGGTGGGCTGAAGATTATTTATATGGATCTTATATGGGCTGAATGGGCTTTAAAAATTAAAAAAAGAATAAAATCCAACGTGTTTTTAAAGAAAAGCCTATATATAATATAAAATATATAATAATAATAATAATAAACAATGCCTACTTATAATGCGCCAAGGCACGCAACTGAGGCGCCACTCACTCGACATAAGTCGTGAAGCACCGCATCATATACACTAGGTATATGATAGCTCACGGTTGGCTGAACAGGGATTCGAACTGGCGACCTTTAAGTTGCAGGTTCAACGACTTTGCTATCTAAACCAACCCGCTCGCCAAATGGATCGTATATGGGTCCTAAATGCGCTAAATGAGCTTTGAATAATAATAATAATCAAATTTTTTTAAGGAAAGCCTATGTGCGTCGTATATGGGTCCTATATGGGCTAAATTAGCTTTAAAGACAAAAATTTTTAGTGTTTTTAAAGAAAGCCTATATCGGTCGTATATGGGTCTTGAATGGGCTAAATGGGCTTTGAATTAGTGTAATTTGAATTGAACGAGCACCAAACAATCACTTCCATCGAACAGCAGATCAGCTCACCAACTGCATTCACAAGCATAAAAGACCAAACAGCAAACCATTTAAAGCCTTTAGGGTCAATAAGAACTTTGGCAGACTCTTACTTCACCATTAAAAGAAAAGAACATACATCTCTCCTTCTACACCTAACATCCAACCACGGACTCTATCGGTACTGCGCCATTACCTTAAACCCTTTCACATATTTACATATATTGTATATTTACATATATTGTTCAATTTTGCAATATTTTAACCTACAGGTGTTATTTCTTGGAGACTTTGGTGGAAAAACCCATAAAGACAGAGATGGTAAAAGGGGAAGAAGGACAAGCCAGCCAATATACAATACAATACAATACAATACAATACAATACAATACAATACAATACAATACAATACAATACAATACAATACAATACAATACAATACAATACAATACAATACAATACAATACAATACAATACAATACAATACAATACAATACAATACAATACAATACAATACAATACAATACAATACAATACAATACAATACAATACAATACAATACAATACAATACAATACAATACAATACAATACAATAAAATACAATACAATACAATACAATATCGAAAAGAAATGATCTTAAAAATCTTGCTAATTGTCGGATTGAAGACTCCGATTAATCACATTTTCAATATTTTGCCTATTTTTTAAATATCTTCAAATTAATTCTTGACAGACATATTTTACTTTATTTTTTTTACAATAAATACTTATACAATCAATCATGTGTTCGTGTTCAAATGTTTGAGCGTATATGCTATACCGGCAGCCCACTTAGAAAAAACCCATTTAGCCACATAAGGCCCACTTAGAAAAAGCCCATATAAGGCCCGTATAGCCCACATAACGCCCACGTTGTAATAGCCCATATGGGACCCACTTAATTTGGTGTATAATTTTGCCATGGGTCCCATATGGGCAGCCAATATAGTTGTCTATATAGGACCCATATAGGTTCCATGTATGAGTGTTCACAGAGTATGTATGTAGTTTAGCATAAATATATGTTCACAGTTAATAAATATTCGAACCATGTTAATAATTTTGTTTTGACAAAAAGGTAGTCAAGAGCCCAATGATCCATATTTGGACACATCACAAAAACCATCAAAGTACTTAAAGTTTCAATAATAATGCCCCAAACTATTATGGAATTGGAAGTTACACATTTTTACATAGTATAGATTAGAGGTCGGACCGGGTACTCGATCTGACCGGGTACCCGCGGGACTCCCGCGGGAACGGGAATGAAAATTAATTTCGGGACGGGAAAAGTCGGGAACCGGGAATAGGTTTTCGGGACGGGAACGGGAACGGGAATCAACATTCAAATCGGGAACGGGAAAAGACGGGAACAGGAATCAACTTTTAAATCGGGAACGGGAAAACGGGAATAACAGTTATTGGGATTGGATTCTTTAACAATGATTTTTCAGCAAACTTCGAAGTATGGAAATTTTTATTTCATTGATACTCCGTACTTAAATTATATATATATTATTATAGTATTCTTATAGTATTAAATGCAATAGAAATGTATAACGAAGCCACCATTGCCAATGTCGAAATCTCCAACACTACATTTGAATTTGTTATGGTGAGTCCAAAGATTAGGGAGATTAGAACAAATGGGTGATGATGAAAACTTTTCAGATGAAATCAAAATGGTCAGTTATATTATTTTAATTTTATAATTAATACTTTGAATTTGAATGATTAATTTCCAAATGATTGCTCAGTTGATCATTTCGACAAAAGAAAAGATGCCATTGATCTTATTCATATGACAGCATGTCTTTTGCATCTCCAGTATGAAAGAATAATAGGAAAAAAGTTTGGGATAGAAAAGAAATAAATACCAAGACTTTCATTAGAGGAAATTTAATTCTATTTTGTACAGCCAGACCAAGCTGCAGTGCCGTTGAGAAAAAAACAAATGATGGTTATTTCGACCTATTATGTTTGTTTTTATAACGTAAAAATTATAATAAAATTATTATACTATCAAATTATACGAATGGTTTTATATTTGCAGCGGTGGAGAATAATAATGTCGTCAAAAAACATATTTATAACATTATTGAAGAATTAATAATAATGAACGAAGAAAAAAATTCCGAAGCGGATGAATTGTACAATTATTCACAATTACGTCCCAAAAATTGAAGATTATAAAGATGTTTTATTTTATTGGAGTAAAATGAGCAATTTTAAAATACTACAAGAAGTAGGCAAAATTTTGTTTAGTATACCTGCAAGTTATATTCCCTGTGAACGGAATTTTTCAATATGTGGTCGTTTAACTTCAGACCCAAAATCATCTCATTTGAAAGCTGAAACTCTTAACGGTTTAACCCGTGTGAAAAGCAATAAAGACTTGATTGAATTACCTAAAAACAATGACTAACTTCAATACTTTCATTTCAATAAATACTTGAAGCTTATATCGTGTTTTTTGTAATTTTATTAAAAGAAATATTCTCTCACTTTCAAATAATAAATTTTAAGAAATGTTAGAACTAGCAAGTTTGGAACCAGTGAAAACGGCAACGAAAAAGAATAAAAAAACAAAAAAGTTTCGGGAACGGGTCGGGACCGGGAATCGAGTTGCGGGAACGGGACGGGACGGGAATCAAAATTCTGATGTCCCATCGGGAACAGGACGGGACGGGAAAAATAATTTCGGGAACGGGACGGGAATCAAAATTCTGATGTCCCATCGGGAACGGGACGGGAATCAAAATTCTGATGTCCCATCGGGAACGGGACAGGACCGGGAATGAAAAATCGTCCATGTCCGACCTCTAGTATGGATCATGGGGTGGGCTCTTATGGGTGAATGATTCTTTGACAATGTTTTTTCGGCTATTAACGCAATTAACCCCTGTTTAGATGCTAAACTAGCCTAACTGATTTCCAGAACGCGATAGGTTCAAAAAAAAATTTAATGACAATCTTCGTTTCAAGCCGTTCATAACTAAAACATCATCTTCAAATCACCGGAAAAGTAAAAACGAAACTGATTTTTAAATGTTTACTGTTTTTTAATTGATAAATAGTTTTTTAGTGATCATTTAATTGGGAAATTGAATAATTAATTATTAAACTAATATGTTTCAAATCTGAAAGTTAGAACAAGGCTTTTCCTTTTCTAATGGGTTCACTCCAGCATGGAAAAGGTGCCTGAAAATTTGAAAAATATTAATTAAGACAAAAATTAAATGCTATTTTCAATCAAAGTGTAAGATTTTTACATTTTTAAATGTGCAAAATTTATTCGCGAAATTTCGAAAATTATCGACACTTCAAAATAAATGGCTCTTTTAATGAATTCTAGAGTCTTTTCAGCTTCCTCACCTTTAAAACACAGTTTAAGTTGGTTCGTATCCACGTCTGTGACGTTGGCGTGGAAGGAAAAGTCTCCCTTGAATCATGGAAAATGGATTGATCAGGTTTAAAAATACTTGTATCGTTTCAGTGAAAAGTGAATATTTTGTAAGATTATAAAGTTTGGGTCTTTGGAATCATTATATTTTTTTATTTATCAATAGGCTGGAACTTACATTCATGGGCTTCAGAAACTTTTCAAGTTGTTTTTTGTACTCAATCACTTTCCCAGACGGAGCTGTGAAATGGCTTTTAAAATCAACCGCTGTTCAAAAAATTCAACAACTGCTTTTAAACAAGGTATAAAAATGTAAAAACTAACAAAATTTCAATGGGCAGTACGAATGTGTGAGCTCAGCTGGAAAAAACTCTCTACCAAACACTTCGACCTCTTCGCAGCTGTGCACGTCGCAATTTTGATAAAGCGGGTCGTCGTGCATGTCTTCATCGATCCACATTGTGAAACAAACCTTGATGTTCCGCATCACCAGCGCTGTTTATGTGTGGAAGAATTGTTTGAAACAGAATTAGTTATGTATTCTATTAGTTTAGTGGCTTAAATGAAGGTCATTTGTGGTAATTTTTGGGGTTGAATGCAAGTTTGTTCAAGTTCTTTGGCATCTTTGGTGGTCAAACAAGGCTGAATCAACTTTTCAGTCTCATGTTTTTTAACTTCCTCAGCCTGCCAATGATTTGACGTCCATCACAAAAGGCTACCTAACCTTCAATAATAACATCCTGGTGCAGTTTCGCTTCGTTGTTCGGATCATGCAGACTGTTTGTCAGACAAGATACTTTATAAACCATTTACTGCGTATTGCAATTTTTCTCTGGTTATGTAGAAAAAGCGGACAAAAGGGCGCTGGAAAAGCTTTGAGGTAAAACGCTTTGATTCAATTCCCAAAGTCATCTTAGTGCGTCAATGCTCCAGAGAAGCTCTGGGCTTCATGGGAAGAATAAGAAAAAATGTACTCTGAGAAGCTCATTGGACGCGTCTGCCTTCGATCAAGTAAATTGAAACCAATCCGCATCGGATAGAACCACACTAAGCACCATTATGCTTGGAAACAAGTTTATTAAGAAATTAAAGTTTGAAAGCCCTATTCTGGAAAAGTATCTTTGACAGTTATCCATTTAGTTAAAGAAACTTTTGTTCCATTATTATCCTCATTAGCTATTCTTGGCCATACTGCCTCCAACCGCAGAACCAATTGAGTAATAATCTCCGTCGAATCGAAAGACTTACATTTAGAATAAATAATAAAATGTATCAAAAAGATTAGCACATCCCTACTTTCTCCTTCGTACTGGAACCTCATGACGTACTTCACATCCCTGGAAATAATTTCAGGACTCCAAGAAATGCTCAACCTGTTACTGCTGCCTGGAGGTGAAGTAACGATTGATCATTTTATTATTTGACATTGCTTTTTCCACAATGGTGGAGTGTAGTAATTGCTGTATTTGTTGGTTATAGCTTCGAAAGAGAACCATTGAGGAAGTTACCGTTTTTGAAAGTTTCTACGAATTCTTTAAATTTCTATTTTTTTAAGAATGGCGCCGTTTAATAATGAAGAAATGATTCAAACCTTCGCATGGCACTAGATCGGAGGAAACATGGGCCAAGCACATGATCATCAGGAAAACAACTTTGTACAGAACCATTGTGTTTTTTGGCTTTCTAACAATAATTAAAGGATCATATGTTAAAGAAAATTAATCTGAATTAATATTTATACAGTACCTCTCTTGTTATTTTTGTGAAATTAATATTAAAAGATCTCTTAGGTAATGACAGACATATGTGCACTATAGATTCAATGACACTCTGAAGTGGTTTTATTTTAATAAATTGAGAAAAAAATTTACAAATCCAACGCGTTGAGAGTTGTTGACAAATGAGTTTAATTAAATAAATTTGAAGATTAATTGAATTACTTTTTTGCTTTAAATTGGGTTTTTAGACATTTATTTTTTACGGAGAGCAAAAAGTTTACTCAACGGTTAAACTTGTTTTTTTAATAGTTTAATTTCTAATTTTTCACAACCCAATTACAAACAGAAAGAATAGCTGTGAGAGACTACTGCACTCTTGAAGCTGAAAATTCAAAGTAAACACTTGAAGAGAAACTGAAGTGGTTGGAAAAATGCAGTGCACAATATTGACAATAAAACCGGGCTTAAACTTGCAATACACCACGAGGATGATGCTCAATATCATCCTGGTTTTTCCATTTCGTCATCGAAAATCTTCCGGCAAGAGTCACAAAACTCTGGGCTTGAGTTATTTGTCTATGCAATTTACTTTGCACAAACCAACGAAAGTATCTGTAATGAAATTTTTTGTTGTGATGGCGTTTATTATTTATAATATTATATTGTTAAATTCTGAAAAATCAATACATACGAATTTTCTTCTCGAAACAAAAGAGCAATGATTGACTCAGAGCTAGAGTCCAGCACGAAGAGTTCAAGCTCATTAAATAAAGAAGCTGTGTGCATCAATTTGACTTGAAATCTAGTCACTCGCTTCAACTACAGTCCCATGGTTGGCGAGGAATGACTTAAAATTTATGGGTTCTTTTAGCCTCGCTTTACTAAATACAAATAGTTGCTTCTGCCTAGAAAGTTTTAATGGAATAGTTGTTTTTGAATATTAATTGAGATTTATTTCAAATTGGAACAGACTTGAGATTTGAGGTTCATTCAATCAGTTCGAACATCGTCAATAGAATATATTAGATTTACGGAGACCTCATCCTATATACTTTTTAATTGTGAATTGAAAAAGTAATGAGTGTTCATAACTGCCCACCACCATTGAGTTTATTAGGTCGTAATCATGTCCACAAGATCATAAAAGGATCTGTTAACCGTTCGGTTGTTGAGTCGCTGAAATGGTCTGCGGTTTCTCGTGATGGTTTGGTTGTTTTCATCCCGCATGGTTTTCAGCGTGTCAATCTGAGAGGAGCAATGTTGTGGATGAGTGCATTCCTGAAGTGCACTTTGTATTCAAGTGTTCAAACGTTCTCCCACCTGTGTCAGAGCTTTAAAAGTGTACCGTAAACCTCCACGAATAAACCACATTTTTATATTTAATTTATTATATTAAAAGCTTCCAAATAAAAAAACTTAAAGTATTTTTGATTTAACATGTTTTTTTATCTATTTTGAAATTTGCATAAAATAATTGGTTTGCGGCTCATACATGGGAGTTTACGGTATTTCTCATGAACAAAGCGTTTAAAATATAAATTAAATTCTAAATAATTAATTTATAAAGTTTAATATCGACTATTCTCGGAATTTTTGAGAATAAATGAAACTCACAAATCTCTGGGTGACATTGGTATGAATTCTCAATACAACTCTGTTGGCGTTTTCCATGCATGGTTCAACTATGAAACTACCTCGGTAGCGGAAATACCAAGCACGGGCATTTCTCGGAAGAAGATCTTGCAAAGTGAAGTCACCGGGTAGTGACAATTCATAGGTTGAGCCTGGGAGTGTTTGTAAGGGCCACACAAGCTACTGAAACTTTCCTTCTTACGATGCCATGCTTTAAATTACTTAAAAATCGTTAGAAAGCACACGATTAATTTTTTTTTAATCGACACACAACGTGATGCGGGCACTGACCAGCATTAACGACTCGAGGAATTCCTGCCATAAGGGTCTCTAGGCATGGAACGTCTTTAGGCAAATTTTCGTCGATCTGAAATCATGAAAACGTCCTTAAATAGTAATTTATAATTCAAAACTTAGAAAAATATTTAAAGAATATTTACTTTTTGATAAATAATGAGGAAAAAATTGTTTTTTTGTGTGGCTTTGCAACCAACATTCAGAAGAATCGAAACGATGACAATGCCGTCGTCCTTCAGAAAGGAAGTGCTGAGAGGATCGTACTTGGTGTTGCCAAAGACTATCTCAACCTGAAGAGTTTTCTCAAGGTTAAAACTTCATGTAATCGCATCACACAGCTTCAACCATCTCACAGCAACCTCTGCGGCTAGGAGGAACAGCTGGACGTAGTGGGAAGAAGGCCAGGTGAAATACATTCCAAGGATCTTATACTTTGCATTGTCAACCGTAGTGTGTGCGTCCACGCCGCTTAGTTCCATCGAAACTAAGAGATTGGTGGAATAAATGCATCATGTAGCCTAAAGATTGTGAAGGGTTGAGAACAAATATACGGTAATATTACGTAGATTGGGCCAGTTTCTCATGATTGCTTTAGCATTAGCAGAAGAATGTGGTCTCCAATCAAAGTCTACGTTGTTAAGGGAAGGATCTACCCGGGCATCAAAACCGCGCAATTTGATCGGAGACTGTTTTGTCCCATTTGCGCAAAGACTGCCGTTGCGAGGGTACAGAAACCAAGTTGAATTTGTCCGCATCAAGCCGTCTGCATATCTGTCTGTTTATGCAATTAGAAGAGGTGTATGCATGCGTGAGATAACAAACAATGTGCCATAGCGCCATCAATAACAGGCTTTCTTGATATTGGTTGCTTGAGCCAATGCGAGAGTATTTAAGAAATCAGAGTAGCCTGAGAATCCTTGAATAAACATATAAAACACTGCTGCATGAGAGGACGTAGCTTGACTAACATGCACGAGTGAGAAGGCCACAGAGCAAGAGGACTTGCAGACATGGTAACAACACCTTCATTTCTGTTCTCTCCAGGGATTGCTTCGAGGACTAAATAGCAGTAGTCTTTTTATGCAAGAAGATTGTGGTTAGTTTTAGCATAATGAAACAGCATGCATTCAGCTGCTATTAATCAATTTTAAACGAATAATCTGACTTTCATAGTAGTTTTATTTGTTTTATTCAATATTAAGTCCGATACCTTCTGAATATATTTTTCTCATTTACATACTGCTATAAATCTTTTGGCTTAACGCTTTGAATTCAATGAATCAATGAGCTTCTTTAAGCGCGGAGTTTCGAACATCGATCTTCTCCCTAGCATGCCACGTCCCTCCTCACACCTGCTTCGTGTAACCTCTTTGGTCAAAACTATTATATTCTCCATGTTTGTTCACTACTCCAAACTACCACCCCTGCCCCACCCATGCACGTTCCATTGCGCCTCTCAAGTCTAAATTATGGATCTGTTATACATTTCCGCCCCAAACAAAGGTTTACGTTGAGCTCAGTAATTGTAAATATAAACAACAGCTGATTCTTATTTATTTTGCAGGCGTAATTTCAAATAGTTTGCCGAAACGTCAATAAAAAATTGCCGTATTTTGTAATTGTTAGAGACCAAACATAAGCTGATTAAAAAAAAGTGCCATCAGCTGTTGTTGTTTATATTTACAACTACCGAGTTTAACGTAAACCTTTGTTTGTGGCGGAAGTGTGAAACAGATCCTAATTTATTTTACTAAATTATTATACTGTATTATACTTTACTAAATTATTATACTGTATAATACTTTACTAAATTATTATACTGTATTATACTTCACTGCTTTATTATACTGTATTATACAGTATAATTTATACTTCACTACTTTATTATAGTGTATTATTTGTATTAACGATTTTTCTATAGGAATACAAAGAAGTATTGAAAACACTTTTGGCAGGCTGTTTGTGATTTTCACTTTTAGTTTCCCATCGTTATTTAACTGCATTTCCAAATCTAGAAAAAGAATATATATTTTTCTTTATTTACAAATTTTTTTTACAATTATATATTTGAAAAATATTTTTTTAAATAGTTGTGATCGTTTTTCGTTTTCCTCAAACTTCTTTCTTTTTCATTCGTGAGTCACAAGGGTGAAGGCTATGCATTAAACATATTCTTATTGATATGTTACGAGATGATCTGTTCAGGTGTTCAACTGCATAAGATTAATTTCTCTCAAGAAAAAAACTTCTAAACAGTTTCAAGCTTCTCTTCGTTCACCCAAACTTTGACGGGAGGAAAAGAATATTCTATTAACTTTTATTCAGCAAACTTTATATATAAATGCAACATGCTATGATTTTTTAAAATTTTCTCAATAGGAGTACAGAAAATTTTAAACTGCATATTTGACTGTTAAGCCTTAACATGCTAGATGTTATATTCACAGAACAAAACAAAAAGCCTACTTTTTTTCACTGAAAATTTCGCTAAAAAAACTTGCGTTGTTCTGGTAAATTTTCATTTACAAAAAACGCGATTTTTGTGAGAACTTGATGAAGAAACCATTTCTTTTTTTATTAAATTCATGATAATTTTTCCAAAAAAATCGTTCATATATTAAATATAAATTTGAATTTCAACCAAATCCTAATTCTTAACTCTAATCCCTTACACTTACCCCAACGAAATTTTCCATTTATTTAAGAGCAATACTCACAGCCTAAATGCGCTTATAAGCTTATAAAGATTCAACACTAAAGCTTGAAGTTTAAACTTTAATTGTTTAATCTATTTACAGCAGTTCTATTTATACCTAACTTTTTTGAGATTTTAGACATTTTCTAAATTCATTTTTACTAGAGCCGTTCCACGATTAAACATTTTAATCGCCGTTAATCGTTCGATTAATATTTTTAATCGTGCGTTAATCGTATTTTAACGCAATGTTTTTAGCATATTTGACATTAGTAGAAAATAGTATTTACAATTTTTTTATACAAACGTGATAAAAAAAGTTAGCTGAAACTTTTGATCAAAAGTAATCCATATTTTAAAAAAGAAAAAAATCTATAAATAAAAAAAATGCAATTGTCATACATTATTTTCGAGGCAGTTAACTCAGGCAAAAAAGTAATCCACATTGAAAGTATAAAAACAAATCCATAAATGATAAAAAATGCAATTGTCACACATCCGTTTTGAGCAAGTTACTCAAGCAAACAAGTTTTTCAACATTAGTTGGATCTAACTATGTGTCCTGACAAGCTGAATAGACGTTCACATGGAACTGTACTTGCAAGAGATGACAAGTAATTTCTTGCCAGTTTTGCAAGAGTCGGATATGCCCCTTCGTGTTGTTGCCACCAAAAAAGAAGACAACTCTCAATGCCTACTTCAGATTCTTTTCTATAACGTTTAATGGCTGACTTAGTATTCATTCAAGTATCTTCATCTTCAGAATCTGAAGTTACATATGTTCGTTGTTTTTTGTTTGGTGAAGGCTGTATAGTTTTTGAGGTTTTCTTTTCTTCTTATAGTTTCTTTGAATCTTTCATTTTTTGAAAAAAATGACAAATTGCAAGTAACACTATTGAAAAATTCAAGTTTTTTTCACCCCCTTAGTAGTTCTGTTGCAAATCTTCAAGAAATGAAAAGTTTTTTGATGAAATTCAATTTTTCCCATTCGTTTATTGACGGTGAATCCGTAGTGTTTGTGTTCACTTGCTGACAATGTAACCAAAACAGCAAAGAAGAGTTTAACTTGGATAAGTTTTAAATTCATTAAAATTGTTTAATGCGTTAATTTTTTTTAAATGCGTTAAAATATTTAACGGCGTTAAAAATTCTAACGGTCGTTAATTGATTAACGCGTTAATCGAAAGTTAACGTAGATTAAAGCACAGCTCTAATTTTTACATTGTAAAATTTTCACGGAAAATAATAAAAATCGCACTTTCTAGAAAAGTGAAAATTTCACGAAAAATAAAGAAAACTTGGATTTTTCCTGCAATGTTGTGTGAAATTTTCACAAACATATAATTAACGACTTAATATAGGAAAAATTCTTTTATTCTATAAGTTTGCCTTGGGCCTCATTTTGTGCCATTTAGTGTTGTAAACAGCTCAGTTAAATCTCCAGCCTTTCAATTAATGTCTATTGACCTCTCAAGAAAGTTAAAGTTTTAAAATTGTGTTATTATGTTAAAAAAATATAATTCTCATTAAAACATTTTTTTTTGTAAAAGAAAAATTGACACCCTTCATTGAAAAACTATTTTAAAATACGTTTTGAATTAAGATGCTATGCAAAATTACAAATATAAACTATATATTAAGAGTGTGGTTAGTACTAGAGGTTGGACAACATTCAAATCGATAACGGAAAAACGGAAACGGGAATCAACTTTTAAATCGGGAACGGGAAAAAACGGAAATAAAAGTTACTGGCATTGAAAAAGTTAATAAAATTACAGAATTAAAGTTTTTTTCCTTGATATTTGAGGACTCACATTTGAGAGTCACCATATAGGGTGAAGTTGCTCAAGATGAACTGGCTTCTAAGATGGAAGGAGCTTATTTACAGCTATGCAAGATTAAAATTTTTTATTATTTATTTGTGCATTCGTCTTTAAAGCACATTTTTTGTTAATTTCGTTCCAGAAAGTTTTCTCGTTCAATTATAATAATTGAAAACTGATTTCTTGAAGAGTAGTTAAAAAGCTGGAAGATAACGTTTTTTTCTTTTTTCCTCAACATACAAAGTAATATAATGTTTATTGTAATATTATTAGTTAGATATAGTTTCTCTATAGTTTCATTATATGCAATTAGTATAATTAATAATAGTGATTGGCCTGTTGTGACTATGGATGTGTAGCATAGTCATAGTTGCCTTAGATGAAACGTAGGAAAAGATTGTAGACATTGATAAATCTGTTTGTGACATCCGTCTATCTCAGGAGATGAGGGTAGCGTTTTGATAAATCTATATAGACTATATGGGTCATTCCATAGAATTTTGACCAATTGAGTACCCCCCTTCTCTGAAATTTATAAAACTTTCATATTATGTTTAGATACGTTTTCTATTAAAATAAAAAATATATAAAATTCACTTTTTCAAAAGATCGCCGAGTTATTGACTTTCAAAGTTCGCCGAGGTCAAAACTTCTTCTCTATTCAATTAGAAATATCTCAGCTTATATTTATCATAAAAATAATGTAATATACCAAAATAAAAGTATTTGAAGGTTCTATTTAAACATAATTTATTGTTTCAAAAATGAATATATAATAATAATTTTTTTTGCGATCAAAAGTATGATCTTACAATTTTCGATGTTGCTAAATAAAGAGCAAAGAAGCTTGTAAAACAAAGGAGGCCGTGTGAAAACGACACGCAGAGATACGGGTTGAACTCAGCAGCAGTGACACTGACACTGATACAGACCCCTGTACAAGCAAAACCAAAGATAACCACGTTCCAAGTCAAAGTACTAGTCAACCCAAATACAGTCGACCATACAACGTTATCAGTCCAAGTTTAGCAGCTGCTCTCGATAGAACTAGGGTCAGTTCATTGGGATATTAAAATGTTTCCCGCCTTAATTTCAAGGAATAAGGTTTATCGTCTTGTTGTTCTGGTGTCTGTAGATGAAACAATGAAATTGTTAAGCGTCCCAAAGCTACCCAATGGAACTGGACAAACTTTAAAAAGAGTCTTGATAAATGGGACTGCGACGAAGATTATATTGTTGGTACGAAGAGGACTAACAGTTTGAGTGTAGTAAATGATGCAGCAGCGTGGGAAGTGGCTATAATAGAGGCATTCAACGTAACTTATTCTTTTTCACGAAAATAGCTGTTACTTCATTAAATGTTTTTTAAACTAATTAATTAATATTCAGTTACATTTTGAATATAATTATGAATTTTGTAGCCAATGAAGGAAATATCAAGAAGCAGTAATGAAACTCTCAGGCTTTTTAAAGCAGACTTAAATTCTTTAAAAGAATGATAAATGAAAAAATTCGATTTTGTCAACATCTGAAAATTAAATTAGTATTCAAACAAAGCTATAATGACAAGCATAGTGTACAAATAGCGTGATTATCGGAAGTGACCCATATGGTGCTATTTCTTCAATTTAGAATCTTCCTAAAAAATATGATTAGATAATGCCTATGTCAAAAAACTCGTCAAACATTGTACTTTTCAAGTAAATATAATTTAAAATTTTGAAAATTTTTTTTATTTATGATACCTAATACAAGTATGTTCGGAATCAGTATATTTTGTGGTAACCTCGGTATGCGTCATATGATATGACGTTTAGGTCTAAGAAAAATGAACATAAAAACCTGATATTGTACATTTACTTTTCTATAGACATAAACTGTATTCAATAGAAAATAGGAAGTAGAGTACTCAGTTGTTGCTTCATAAATCGCGAAACAAAAAACGATCGGAATCGGATAAGAGAAACTGTAAGACAAGATAAAATAACCGAAAAGAAGGAAAAATAAAGTTTTTTTCAATCGAGAGCAGTAAAAAACTTTTTTTCAATATGGCTTCGACTGAATAAATTAAACCGAAGAAGACTAAGTAATAGACAAACCTATATAAAGATGTAGAACATGCGTATTATGTCTATTTTCAACTTTTAAATTGCTAAAAAGTATAATAATTCTCGTAAAAATTTCACATGGATCACATTCATCTACTATTTTCTTCAAAATAATTGTATTTTCTCCGTTCTTTATAAAAAAAATAAGACACCGAAAATCGAATGTCTGTAGTCGAATCTGGATTGACCTTTATGATTCAATTGAATCTTTAAAAATATTCTTCAGCAAACTTTAATGGTTGGAAATCTCTATTTAATTGATACTCTGTATTTAAAATAAGTATAAATGCAAGAGAGATGTAAACAAAGCCACCATTGCATTGTAAATGTCAAAATATCCAATATTACATTTGAAGGTGTTATGGCGAGTCCAAACAATTGAGTGATGAGGTAAACTTATCAAATGAAATTTTCTCTGACGTTCAAATAATACATGTTTAGAAGTGTAAGGACTAGCAAGTTTAGGATCGGTGAACACAGCAGCGAGAACTATTGGGAAGACACAAATTTTAATTTCGGGATGGGTCAAGACCAAGTCAAATATTTTAGGAACGGGTCGAGACCGAGAATCAAATTGCGGGAACGGACATCAAAACTGTGATGACCAGCGAGAACGGAATGAAACATGAAAAAATTTCGGGACCGAGAATGAAAAATGGTCCCGGTCCGACCTCTAGTCAGTTCCCAGAAAAACACACTGCAACTTTAGTGAAGTAATGATTATCAATTGTTTCTAAATGTAAATGACATATGTGTGTGAACAAGAATTTGTCTTCGGTGATGTTTAATTACTTGAAACATTAGTTGACACGGTTCTTCATCCTTTTTTAGTACTATTATAATTCGTTATAATTCGTTGATAACTTGACAGCACGTTCAGCACAGTCATTTACAATTCGAACTGCTGCAACTATCTTTTTGGCTCGTTGATAACCTTTCCTACTTTTTATGAAAAGAAGCAGCTTCATGCAGTAGATACTTTTCGCTATTCATCTTGCGTGGTGCTATGCTCTTGGTAGACTGAAAGTAACAGTTTCATCAATATAGAAAGTCCTGTCAAAAGCTATGAGACTGAGCTTGATACATTTAGAATAATCTTATCATGATTGCAAAAATTCAATAGTATCATCATGATTATCCATGGGTCACATTTCTTTTCTTTCTGTTAAGAAGGAGCCTTTAGTGATTTTGGTAATTGGAACAAAGTTAATTCACAATTTTGGTGAGAAAGAAACAAAGAATTAATCAAAAGTCGCTGTGGCAATTATTTCCAACAAATGTTGTCTGGAAGCCAAAAATAACAATCCTCATCAAAAGCCTTATGAATAACTGTAATTACCCAGTTTTAAACTCTCGTTTTTGAATTTTTAGTATCAAAACGCTATCCACGCAGCCATTCAGGTACTCTTTCCCACTTATTGAAAATTCCAACAATTTTTTCTTCCATTAAAGCCGGATAGTTTTGGAATGGCTAGAATCTTTTCAATGTCTTTGTCAGACCCAAAAATTGGCCTAGGGTCAATATTACCACCTTCATTATCTGGGAGTATTTTGCTATCAAAATGAGCAGCAATTGGCGTTTTTGAACAAATCTCTAATATCTTCTTGTAAAGTCAAAAACGTCCTAAAGAATGTCATTGACAAAAATTAACAACTTAAAAATAACTATTAATCAGGAAATTGACCTCATTGAGAGGCGACTTGTCTTTGAGATGAAAACCCAAGATTTTCACAGTTGATTTATTTTAGTAAATGGCACATTTTGAAAATCTCTATAAAATTTTAATTTTTCACCGCACATACAATTTTCAAAATGCACACTAGAATTATGCGTGGATTTAATTTGCTATTAGAAACATGGGCGGTGATCCTGGGGTTTCCTTTGGTTTGGACTTTTTAAATTTTTTAAAAACAATAATTTTTAAACTCTTTTTTATATGAACGTAATCTTCAACCATAGAATTAACAGAATGTTTTTATAGTAATACATTGTGAGTATGATTGTAGACATAAGAAGAAGGCTAGGTTTTTATTCCGATACTAATAATGCTGGGTATGACCCATGGGCAATCCTGGGGGGGTCCAGGGGTCAGGATCTCCCCACTTTTTTCTAATTTTCAATTTTATTTTGATAAATTTGATATGAGCATAATCGTCAACCATGGCATAAAAGTGAATGTTTATACAGTAATACATTGTGAGTATGTGTAGTTATAATGATAGCTGTCTAAAACAAAAATATTCTTTACCTACTTTTCTTTTGATCTCAATGGCGTAGGCGAGAAACCTGAGGGGGTCCTGAGGACTCTTTTAAAAATACAATTTTTTCAACTCTACTTTTGATATGAGCCTTATCGTCAACCATGGCATAAAAAATGATAAAACAGTAATACATTGTGAGTATGTATGGGCAGCGATGCTGTGGGGTCCTGGGGTCCATTTTTACATGGATCCCTCTCAATTTTCCCAATAAAATAATTTTTCAACTCCTGTCTTAATACAAGCATACTCGTCAACCATAGCATGAAACAGAATTTTTATTCAGTAATATATTTTGGGTAGGCGTAGTTATAGTGATAGCTGCCTGAAGCAAAACTATTCTTTGCTTACTCAAATACTCTTCGACCTACTCTTCTTTTTATATTTATGGCTTTAAATTATTAATGAATTATATTTATAAAAAATTATATTTTTGACTTTTCAATTTTCGCAAGAGGACATTCAGGATGCTTTTCAGAAAATATCGGTTCCCTTTTTGCAAGCGGACAGATTTATTTTGTATGGGCGATGTTTATATTGGGGTTCTGAGGTCTACCTTAACATTGATCCTTCCAATTTTTCAGATGAACCAAAGTTAATGAATTTCAAAAGGCTTCGAACATTAAAAGTAAATGTTTCTAACGATAGAATGAGCTAAACGCGTCAGTCTTTCATCTTGTAGTTTGATTCAACCACAACTTTAGTTAATGATTAACTAAAGTTGTGGTTGAATCAAACTACAAGTTTCATATCACATAACTGTCAAAATAAAAAGCTGATGCTTTCAGCTCATTCTATCGTTAGAAACATAGCGTGCACTGTTAATTCCGAATCAAGCCAATTTGGTGTTGTGGGTGACGGCACACAAGACTGCAATGTGTTATAGCAAGAATCGATATGCATTCGTTTTGTTGATGAAACCCTAAATGTTAATGAACAGTTTATTGGTTTATTCAGCCCACCAGCCACGACCAGACAAACATTATCTGTTGTAGTAAAAGATGTTCTGATCAGAATTATGCTACCCATAGAAAACCTCAGAGCTCAGACTTATTACGTCACTGCTAACATGGGCGGCCGATATAGCGGTTGTCAGGCTATTGTCAGCAGTGAGCATCCGCTTGCATTGTTTTTCCACTGTTCTGCCGCAAATCCCTTTGTGAGCAATTCACCAGAGTATCTGCAGTGTCTTCTGTGCTCAAACATTATGAAGTGGTACTTGTAAGCTTGGAATCATTTGTTTCCATTGGTACTGCTGATGAAACAGCTGTAAAGGCACGAAGCCTTTTTTCATCAGGGCACTACTGCACTGGCCCTCAAAGTAGTTGTTTTGGTGTTTTCACTTCTGGAACATTTAGAAAAGTTGTTGCAGTCAGCAAATGTCACGGTCAGTGGAATGATTGTAGCGACTGATTCAGTTGTGCAAAAACTGCGTCGCCTACGATCAGATGAGCAGTTTAACGCCATTTTCAGAGATGTCAACAGTTTTAGCATATGAAATCGAGCCGATTGCTGTACCTCGGGTGCAAAAACTGCCACAAAAGTATTGTGGGCTGGGCCCAGCTTATGTAGCAACAAAACCAGAAGAACATTATCGAGCAGCATATTACACTGTCATAGACATTGCAATCATGCAACTCATAGAAAGGTTTAATCGAGATTCTCCTGGTTTGCGTTAATACTTGCAGCTGGAGACAATGTTGCTAACTGGTGAAGTGAACCATGATATTTGCAAACAGTATCGTGATTTAAATGAAACTGGTCTTTGTTCACAGTAAGTTATGTTTAAAGACCGGAATGAATACAGAACTTCAGCACAAACGCAAAAAATAATGCAAGCTATGATCCCGTAAGTCAGACATCTGTTTCAGGGGCAGCGATCTGCGAAAAATCTTGGGGGGGTCCTCTCCAGGGTTGGAATAAAAAAACCGGTATCGACCAATACAGTAAAAGCGATACTATTTAGTATTGTTTGCTGTAGTGCAAATTAATTTTGTATCAACTATTAATATTTGTATCACCAAACATTTAAAAAAAGTTTGATACTCAATAAAATTACTTTTCTATTGCTACTATGAGCGATTTGGAAAAAAAACAATAGTGATTTTGGTACCTTTTCAAATCCAGACTGTCAAGTATATCCTGATGTGCATGACAAACGGCCAGTGAATTCAAACGAGGCAACCAAGTCTTAAGACGCCGCTAAGCACTAAAAGATATTTTTGCAGTACACGACGTTATTGGACGCACAAGCATCAACCTGATCAATCTTTCAACCTAAGGGAACAGAGCTCTGACTTCCGGGATCATAGCTTGCATTATTATTTGCGTTTAGGCTAATTTTCTTTATTCATTCTGGTCTTTAGTAATACTTTTGTGGCGGCTTTTGCACCCGAGGTACAGCAATCGGCTCGAGATCATATGCCAAAACCATACTGTTGACATCTCTGAAAATGGTGTTAAACTTTTCATCTGATCGTAGGCGACGCAGTTCTTGCACAACTGAATCAGTCGCTGCAACCATTCCACTGACCTTGGCACTTTCTGATTGCAACGACTTGTTTAACTGTTTCAGAAGTGAAAACACCAAAACAACTCTTTGAGGGCCAGGCAGTAGTGCCCTGTTGAAAAAAGGCCTCAAGCCTTGCAGCTGTTTAATCAGCTGTACCAATGGAAGCAAATGATTTCAAGCTAACAAGTACCACTTCATAATGTTCAAGCACAAAAGACACTGTAGAAACTCTGGTCAGTCATCTTGTAAGACAAAGAAGTTTTATACTATACTTTTTATTCAGTGGCTCATTGGAAAGTATATTATAAGAGATACTAAAGCATCACTAAACTGCTTCTTGACCTTCCCTGAACGATTGTAAAAAGCACCTAACTCTTGAACAAACTAAAGTGAATTGCTCACAAAAGGATTTGCAGCAGCTGTGTGCTAGCCAACAAGAATTGCACAGTGGAAAAACAATGCAAGCGGATGCTCACTGCTGATAATAGCCTGACAACCATTATATCGGCCGTTCATGCTAGCAGCGCCGTCATAAGTCTGTGCACTTAGTTTTTCTATAGGTAGCATAATTCTGATCAGAAAATCTTTTACTACAGCAGATAATGTTTTTCCGATCGTATCTGGTGGGCTGAATAAGCCAATAAACTGTTCATTTACATTCAGAGCTTCATCAAAAAAACGAATACATATCGATTCCTGCTCTAACCCATTGCAGTCTTGTGTGCCGTCAACCACAACACCAAACTGGCTTGATTTGGCATTAACACTGTGTTTCTAACGATAGAATGAGCTAAAAGCCTCAGCATTTCGTTTTGGAAGTTATGCGATATGAAACTTGTAGTTTGATTTAACCACAACTTTAGTTAATGTTCGAAGCCATTTGAAATTCATTAACTTTGGTTTATCTAAAAAATTGAAAAGGTCGATATTGAAGTGGACCTCAGAATCCCCCAATGAATATCGCCCATGCAAAATAAGTAGCACAATATGAATGTTTTTTTTATGAAAATGTAAATCTGTCTGCTTGCAAAAAGTGAACTGATATTTTCTGAAAAGCATTCTGAATGTCTGCTTGCGAAAAGTGAAAAAACATATTACTGAATAAAAATTCTGTTTCATGCTATGGTTGACGATTTTGTTTGTACTAAGATAAGAGTTGAGAAATTATTGTATTTGTAAAACTGAGGGGGTCCATATAAAGATGAACCCCAGGACCCCATTAGCATCTCTGCCCATACATACTCACAATCTATTACTGTATTAGCATTTTTGTATCCCATGGTTGACGATTAGGCTCGTATTAAAATAAGAGTTGAGAAATGTGTATTTTTAAAAGACAGAGGGAATTTTTGTAGAGGTGGACCCCAGGATTCCCGCTAATGCCATAGTGATGAAAAAAACTAGGTGAAAGAGTATTTAAGTAATAAAAGAATATTTTTTTTTAAGACAGCTATCATTATAACTACATATACTCACAATGTATTACTGTATAAACATTTACTTTCATGCCATGTTTGACGATTATGCTCATATACAAATAGAAATTTTTGAGTACAAAAATGGGAAAAAAGTGGGGGGGTCCCTATTAAGGACCCCCCCAGGATCGCTGCCCATTATCTGTTTCCCTAGGTTGAAAGATTGATCAGGTTGATGCTTGTGTGTACAACAACGTCATGTACTGCAGAAAGAATTTTTAGTGCTTTGCGGCGTGCAACTATGACACAGCCTCGTTTAAATTTACTGGCTGTTAGTCATGCACATCAGGATATACTCGACAGTCTGGATTTAAAAAAGCTAGCAGAAGAATTTGCCAGTCGGACAGACATTCGAAGGGATCTTTTTGGAAATTGGAGTTAGCGAGCTGTGGGGAGAACATAGGCAGAAATGGTTTATTATGTTATTTGAATATACACTGTGGGCCAAAAAAATTTAGCCATTGTATATTTGTTTATAACTTTGGAAAATTTAAATCGATAATAATTTTTTTAAACTATTTGATTCAGAAATGAATGGAAAACAATATATTTTAAAATGTATTAAGATTCTTTAAATATACATTATCTTCACCTAGTGAAACTAAAACAAGTGGGAAAACAGCGAAAATTGTAATGTAAAACACATTTAAATTTTATTCAAAAAAATTTACAGTTTTAATTCCTAAAATTTTTTTGAAATTTGTTACTACTTTTTTTCCATGTTTTTTAAATGACATTTTTCGATATTTTCACCCTTGTTTCAGTTTCACAAGGTAAATATATTACATATTGAAAGGGTCAAAATAAATTTTTCTCAAATCTTGTTTCTTATTCATTTTTAAGTCAAAAAGTAAAAAAATTGAAAATCGCTTTACATTTGCCAAAGTTATATAAAAATATAAAAAATATATAGCGTCAGGTTTTTTTTTGAATCAATCAATCAATCAGGTTTTTTTTTGAATCAATCAATCAATCACTAATGATTTGTATAGCGCCCTTTACTAAGTGAACAAAAGCGCTCTTCAAATAAATTTGTTGAATAAAATGGTTTTTAGACCACTACCAATATATTTATATATATCAATTTAAATATATAAAAAAACAATCAACCTCAATAATCCAACCTCACCCACACCACCATAATAATCACCGCCAAAAATCACTATCACCACCAAAAAAAATTCAATATTCACTACAGTACCAACACTCATACCACAGCACAATCATCACCACAGTACCAACACTCATACCACAGCACAATCATCAACACATCATCCTCAAAACCATAAAACACAATCATCCTCCTTGTCAATTTTCTGTCTTGCCACTGGTGCCGAGGCTGCGATAGAGGGTGAAGGAGAAGTTCTTGCCAGCACTGGAACTGCTGCAGCTATCGAAGGTTTTCTTCTTTATGTCGCAGCTCACTTGATTCTCTGCGGCCATCTTGTTCTGCTGTGGCCATTCTTCGACAGATTCAAAACAACCAACATTCACACCAAAAACCTTTTAATTAATTAAATTTAATTTTTATTTAGACTTAAGATTTTAAAATTTTAATATATTATACCCAAAACCGTTTATTCTACAAATTTATTTGAGCGGCTGCCAAAATGGCAGCCGCTAACCAAAGATCTTTACGTCAAGAGTGTATTTATATCTGACTGTTGGACTGGCTAACGCATTAAATTGTTTATTGATCGATAGAGTTTCATCAACAAAATGAATACAGATTTATTTCTGGTCAAACCTAGTTAGTTATGCTATATATTTATGTTATATTGATAATCTAATTTTTAGTGATTTTATGTTTATATATACTTCTATAATATGATGACTGTAAAAACCAGATTGTCCGGATATTTAATTATTATTCATTTATTATCACATTTGACACTATTGAAAGAAATTTCACTACTTTATTGGGACATAGGCATATGGGTGCAAATCTGTAAAAATTAATTTTTTTATAAAAAATACTAATAGATAGATTTTTATAAATAATAAAAAGATTTGTGGAACGTTTTCTTTATTCGTTCCCAAAATTATTTACAAATATATATATATAAAGTAAATGAATGGAAGAATATAAGAATGACATTAATTGAATCTATAAGTACACAATGCAAAAACTAATTATTTTTTTCTCAAATCGCTAAAAAATTTAAGAGAAAGTTACATTTTTCTTCTAACTCGTGGACCGTGGTTATATTTTTAGAGTGGTGGTTTTAATATTGGTAGGGTTGATGGCTAGTTTTAATTGAATTTATATAGATGACCAATAATGAAAGGTATTAAAATCGCACTTTTTTTTTTCAAATTGCTTAAAGTGGCAAAAGAAAAGTATTTTTATCGAGTATCGAGCTTTTTTTTAAATGTTTGACGATATTAATATTAATAGTTGATACAAAAATGATTAGTAATACAGCAAACAATACTAAATAGTATCGCTGGTACTGTATTGGCCGATACCGGTTCTTTGATTCCAACCCTGGGGAGGACCCCCCCCCCCCCCCCCAAATTTTCCGCAAATCGCCACCCTTGTGTTGTAGACATAAAAATTATGTTCTATTAAGAGTTCAACCTAGGATTATTTGCCTTAAGGCTGTTTGTGGCTGTGTGAATAAACTAAATTATTGTTTTTTTGGAGAAATAATTGAGGAAAAATAATTCAAGAAAGATTTTTATTTAAACTTGGAGAAAGATCGATTACCGTTAATAGGATATAGTATTCTGTTTTAATTTTAAATGAAATAAATTATGAGAGTTCGTAACTGCCCACCACCATTAGGCCTCCATCAGGTCCACAAGTTCTCACCAGGATCTGTAAACCACTCTGCCGTTGAGTGGCTGCACCTTTCTGGCTTTCTTTGGGATGGTCTGGTTGTGAAGATCCCTCATACTTTTCAGTGTGTCCACCTGGGAAAAGCAGTTTTATAGCTTAGTGCCGTGCTCTATTGCACCCAAACTGGCAATTATTGTTAATCCAGATTTAAAAAACTTATTAATATAATCCTGAAGTGTAATTATAATCAAATAACTGACTTAAAACATATTCTATTTAAGCGTTTCTTAAATTTTTATCTTGCTCAAGCATACTGCAACTATGGCAATTCTGTGTCTCATGTTCCGAAGCACTAGAAAGAGGCTGGTTGCGTGAGATTAGAAGCGCAATGTCGCATGCCACTCACAAACTTCTTGGTCACTTTCAAAGGATTTTTTAGCACAATTCTTCTGACATTTTCTTGACAATCATTTTTCATCGAGCTGCCATCGTAGCTAAAGTACTGAGGAGACTTGGGAAGAATGCTTGGCAGGTTGAAGTCACTCGGCAGATTTGTGGAGTTATACGTGGCTGCAGGTGTTTGTAAAAGAAAACATTGATCACCATATATATATAATACATTTATATATAAATAAATATATTTTATTATATATATTAATTTTTATATGTTAATATTATGATATATATCTTAATCACAAAAGCTTCAAGATTTTACAATGTTCTAATTTAGAAAGTTGCGAAGATTTATGAACTAGTGGTTTGCATAATGAAAATGGACTCGAGGTAAGAACTAACCATGAGGAAGGACTTGTGCAAGACCTTCCCTTATGGTCTTCATGGCAGGAATGTCTTCAACCAGGTTGTTGTCTTGCTGCACAACGTGATAAAGACGTGTATTATTTTAATGATTCTCGTAAAAGACCATTTAAAATTTAAAAACTCGTGCGCATTATACAATGTATATAAAGCTTATCTGTATGAAAAGTTTGAGAGCCCTATTAAAGAGATTTCGCCGAACACCATTGTGAAGAACAATTTTTGTGAAGAACAGTTTTTGTGAAGAAATATTTTGTAAAAAAACAACATATTTATAAAATGAACTGACTTTGGCACTAAAAAAAAGTTATTATTTTACTTTTTTTACATTATAATATTTAGAGTGCTTTATAAATGGTGGTTCACGGCTGGAATGAAGAATTGGTTAAGTTTAATTGTTCAGCGATTAGTCGAACCTTGAGAAGAACTGACACTAGTGGAATATTATTTATGTTGGATCCAAGGTACATCGCTTTTTCGTAATGTAATTCCAACTGGAGTGTTTAAAAACAAAAATATTCGCATTTAATTGTGTTTTTTTCCCGATATGAGGCTAAAAATTAAGATAAAACCTAGCATGAAAAAGATAGTTAAGACACAGTACACAACCAGTGTCTGATACGTTGTATGATGCCTTTCATACTCTATACACAAATGCGTCATTGTATGCAGCAATGCTGCATTGCAGCATCAACAACACCACACTAACTTCTGCTTCATGAAAAGTGTCATCAATGGAGTGTGCAGAAGGCCAGTGGAAGTGTAAGAAGAGTAACCGAGAATCCACAGTGGCTGATACATTCGGTTCCGTGAGCATGACTAAAACTGTAAATATACGATGAATGTGGCAGAAACAACTAAAACGTGAATCAGTTAAAAACAAATAAAAAAAGCCCGTTACCTTCATTGAACTCGTTCCCAAAGCCTACCCAAGTGCCAGGTGGAAATACGCTTCCTAACTGGAAGACCACGTTGGTCATCGAGGCATTCCTCACCGAAGTTGAAGAACTCAAAGCAATTGGAGACTGCTTTCTTCCATTTGTACATAGGTTTATTTCTGTATTTGAAAGCATATTTATGCCTGTTTAGATATAATTTATAAAAATTTCATTAAGGTATACGACCAAAATATACCTTCGACGAAATAACCCTTAAGCAAAATAGACCTTAGCAAAATAGATCTTAGAAAAATAGACCTTAGCAAAATAGACCTTAGTAAAAAAAAGAATTTCATTTGTATTTTATAATTAAATTTATATTATATATAATTTATAAGATACTTTATATTATTATTTGATCATTTATTTGAAATCTGAACGCTCTTTCATATTTTATAATTTATTTTATATTTGACAATTAATAATATATTTCGATTAACGGAATGATTAGTTCAAATATAGACTGATAGAGATAAAAATAAAATGAGACAAACTAGAAATAATTAATACACAGCGAAGGAAACAAAGTGGCAGTGCAAGCTATTTAAAGATCACCAATTAAAAAGCATCAAAACAAAGCTACTCGGCTGATTCAAGTGTTGTTAAACTCCTTATGAAAGAAATACAAAATGCGAGAAATCCTCACGAGCAAACTTCTGAATAGGTGCTTGCAGATATATGACCCTAATCCTTTCATTAACCCACCTGTTCTTATCGATATTGTTTGCTCGCTTTTAACAAAATCGACAAAAAGAATGTTTAGTGCTGTCTGGAAAAATGTAGCTTTGACTAACCAGCACGAGTGAGAAGGCCACAGAGCAAGAGGACTTGCAGACATGGTAACAACACCTTCATTTCTGTTCTCTCCAGGGACTGCTTCGAGTTAGAAAGGTACTGACTGGATGTAGGATCGATCACGAACTGCTCTCAGCATCAAACAAACCCGCATATATGCTAAGTATTTTGCGTAGTTTCTTATACCAACAACCTCGCAGTCGAATTGCATGCAGTCCCCAGCAAATCAATTTCTAATGAATAATTTTGCGATTAGTATGCGCATGTTTTGTCGTCTGACTATTTTTATTTTATTTTCATTTTATTTTATTTATTTCATATTCTTCGCACTTTTACTACATTTCTCAATACACCTGCCTAGAGTTGTCTCAGGCCAAGCTGGGCACCAAACCTTTCATTTACATACTGCTATAAAATCATTTGGCTTAACGCTTTGAATTCAATGAATCAATGACCTTCTTTAAGCGCGGCGTTTTGAACATCGATCATCTCCCTAGCATGCCACATCCCTCTTCACACCTGCTTCGTGCTCATCTTCGTGGCTGGAGCAGGTGCCTGAAGAGTCCCATGCGCCGATGAGCATGATGTCTCTGGCTGTCCTCCTGGCAATACTGCTTTCGCGTCAATTTAATTTTTTTTAATTCATTTTTTATTAATCTTTTTGTAAATGAATGTGCAAAAGACTTTTTGGCCAAAAGCTTTCGTATGTTCTTTGTTTGCACACTACTCCGAACTACCACCTCTGTCCCACCCATGCACGTTCCAGGGCGCCTTTCAAGTCTACTTTGTTTTACTTTTTAATTCTATCAACGATTTTTTTTAATGCAAAGCAGTATTGGAAACACTTATGCCTGCTGCTCGTGAGTTTCACCGTTAGTTTCCGATCGATATTCAACTGCATTTGCATCATTCTTTTTTTAATTCATCTTGCGTGGTGATACGCTCCTGCTAGACTGAAAGTGACATTTTCATCAATTTAGAAAGTTTTGTCGGAAGCTATGAGACTGAGCTTGATGAATTCAGAGTAGTCCTGTCGTGGCTTATAAATCCGATTCAGTTGATTATGCGAAAATGCTATTGTATCTTCATGATTATTCTCGAATCACTTTTTTTCTCTTTCTGTTATGAAAAAGCTTTAGTGTTTTTGGTAATTAGAGAAAATTTACCTGAACATTTTTTTCAGAAAGAAAAAAAGAATGAATCAATAGTCGCTGTGGCAATTATTTCCTCGTCTGAGGTTTATTTTGACCCTAACCCTTTCATTAACCCATCTGTTCTTATCGATACTGCTTGCTCGCTTTCAACAAAATCTTCAAAATGAATGTTTTGTGCTGTATGGAAAAATGTAGGTTTGACTAACCAGCACGAGTGAGAAGGCCACAGAGCAAGAGAACTTGCAGACATGGTAACAACATGTTTTTCATTTTTTTCAAGCCAAGTACATTCAATGTTTTTGGTCTTACTTGCGTTGCTTCACAAGTTTTGAGTGCATGCCGCTGTCGGATGTCGGATGAATCTCTGGGCAAGATAGTGTTCGTTCAGCCTAGGATGAATTGAGTGTACTGTATAAAGTTAAACTGCACTATAGGACTATAAAAAGTATTTTACAATGAGAATATTAGTTTATATACATATATTTAGTTAGTTGCCCATCACCGAGTACTTTGCAGTTGTGCCAAGGCGGGTGAACTGGCAACACCTGAGTGTCTTTTGACAAAATCCATCTCTTAAGCCATCTTCTACAGGGACACGAGCCTTTTCACGAGCTTCAAACATTAAAGATGTGCAAAGTGTCAAATCTTTACACCAACCGCTTTCAATGCAGGGACAACAATGTTCATAGCTTGACGTGGTGTGGTATTAGTTCTCTCCACGTTATGAAAAAAGCCAATTCAAGTCAAAAACGTTCTCAAGAAGGTCATTGACAAAAATTGTTAACAGTCAAAAAATAACTACGAATTTTGAAATTGGCATACCATTTCAGAGAATTATGCGTGAATTTAATTTTCTAGGATTTTGATACGAGCTTAATCGTCAACCATGGCATGGGCAGCGATTCTGGGGGGTCCCGGGGTCCGCTTTTTGGTAGTGAGGGGTTCGCCTTAATTTGGACCTTCCCACTTTTTTCAATAAAAACATTTTAAAACTGTTGTTTTGATGCGAACAGAATCTTCAAACATGGCCTAAAACAGAATTTTACATAGTAATACATTGTGAGTATGTGTAGTTATAGTGATAGCTTTCTAAAAAAAAACTTTATTTTTTTTACTTAAATATTCGTATAAAAACAGAAGTTAAAAAATGTTTTGAGTGGGGAGAGGGGGGGGGCCCACACCCCAGGACCACTCCAGGATCGTCCATGCTGGTTAGGGCCTCCCCAAGATTTGCAGCAGATCGCCACCCCTGAACCATGGCATACAACAGAATTTTTGTACACTTTGAGTATGCTTGGGCAACCGCTTGCTTTGTTTTTCACTATTCTGCAAATTGTGCAAATCTTATTGCCCAGCATTCAGCTGCCTCAAATCCCTCTTTGAACAATTCACTTCAGTTTGTCCAAGAGTTTGGTGCTTTGTAAAATTGATCAGGCAAGTTCAAGAAGCAGTCTAGTGATGCTGTAATGTTTTTCGTAACTGATTTGCCTAATAAGCCACAGAATTTTTGTTTAGTATGAAGCCTCTTTGTTCTACAAACTGGCTGATTAGATTATTTTGTTAACTTATCATTGTCTACATCTTAATTTTTTTCTATCCTTGAATCATCATTCAATTTTCCTACAATTAAGAAGCCTTCTCTTGATCCTGCATCCTTATTCAGTTATAGACCTGTATCTAACCTTTCCTTTCTTTCTAAGACCCTTGAAAAAGTTACTTCTCAACAATTAATTTTCTATCTAGAAAAACACTCACTTCTTCCTTCCTCTCAATCTGGTTTCAGAAATCTATTTGATTGATTGATTGATTGGCCACTCCACTGAAGCTGCTTTACTTAAACTCTATAATGACCTTATTTTAACTTCTGATTCTAATGCATCTACTTTTCTTTTATGCCCTGACTTTTCATTTGTTTTTGATACTGTTGATCATACTCTTTTATTAAATGTTTTAGATTCTTTCTTTAATATTTCTGGATCTTTCCTTATCTGGCTTAAATCCTATATTTCTGAGCGAACTTCCTATGCATCAATTGATTCTAATTTGTCTTTAGCTTCTCAAATTTTATCTGTCTCTAAATCTTGTTAATTCCACATTCGTCGTATTAAACAGCTTTTTCCTTTTCTCGATGATCCTACTTTGCAGCTTCTTGTATCTTCTCTAGTTCTCTCCAGGATTGATTATTGCAACTCTCTTTACTATGGTCTCACTGATACTACTTTAGCTCCTCTAAATAAAGCCTTCAATTGGGCTGCTCGTGTTGTTGCTCGTGCACTTAAGTTTCCTCACATTTCTCCTTATCTTCGTTTGTTACTTTGGTTACCTTTGAGATCTAAAGTGACTGCTAAAATATGTTTGAATATGTTTAAAATTCATAACTGTACTGCTCCAATTTATCCTAAAAATCTAATTAAACAACCCCCTAAATCTGGTCTAAGATCATCTACCTTTAAGCGTTCTTTTCGTTTTCAAGTTAAACACTCTTTTGCTAAACGTTCTTTTTCTTACTGTGGTTCTCTTTTATGGAATTCTTTAGTCTCTTTTCTAACTTCAACTAAGTCACTCATAAATTTTTGTCGAGGCCTGAAGACGTATTTGTTCAAAGCGTTATGGCTGAGCGCTTTTGTTCACTTAGTAAAGGGCGCTATACATATTATTGGTGATTGATTGATTGATCTGTTTTATTTTACACTATACAATACTAATTTCATAAATTGTTTTATATCAGGGGTGCACAACCTTTTTCAGCCTGAGGGCCAAAATTACTGAGTCCCAGGCGCCAAGGGCCGCATCAGCGTGCACATAGATGACACAGTAAAGCAACTAAAGGAATGCAAATTTTCAACGAATGTCATAAAAAAATAACGTTATTTAAACATGTATGAATAACTAAATGTAAAAAAACTCAAAGAATGCAAGTTTTTAATAAATGTCATTTAAAAAAAAACGTTATTTAAAAATTTATGAAGAACAAAATGTTAGTATTTTAATGAGAAGGTTGAGCCTGAATGGTTGCAACAACATTGTCAATATTGGGTTCGAGTTCTGTTGCTGCAAGCCTCATAATCGAACAAAGATTATCATCAGACAAAGATGATCTCAGTTTATTTTTATTTGTGTTCATGACTGAAAACGTTTGTTCACACACGTATGTGCTGCCAAATTCAGACAAGATTCGGCCAGCCAAATCTTTGACCGCTCCATATTTAACTGAACTAAGACTTCCATAAAAAGTTAAAATGGAGTTATGCTGAAACGCAGACTTTAATTCTGGTGAACATTGAAAATCAAAGACTTCTAACTGACATTGCTCAGGTACGGATTCTACAGCACAAGAGAAAGGGTCACGGATGAAGTTGAATAAATCCTTATGCTCCCTGAATGCATCAAAACGTTCATTAAATTCCTTTAGTAACGCTTCAAAACTGTCGTGGCATTTATTGAAGTCACATTGGCATTCCTTCTGAAAAGCTGAACAAAAAGGAAAATGAAATAAATTACCAGATTGCAGATTCGAACAAATCAGCCGTAGCTTCAAGGTGAATGACAGCAGCTCTTGGTACATATCAAAGATGTAGTGATCTTTGCCTTGAAGACGTAGATTAAATTTATTTAAGTGTTCTGTTATGTCTGTCAAAAATGCTAAGTCTGCCGACCACTGTTTATTTGTGTCTTTGCCTTTGGTAACAAGGAATTCAATCAATCAATCAATCAATCACTAATTATTTGTATAGCGCCCTTTACTAAGTGAACAAAGGCGCTCTTCAAATAAATTTGTTAAATAAAACGGTTTTTAGACCATTACCAATATATGTATATATATAAATTAAAATATATATATAAACACACGATCAACCTCAATAATCCAACCTCACCCACCCCACCATGACAATCACCGCCAAAAAATCACTATCACCATAAATAAAAAATTCTTTCATCACCACAATACCAACACTCATACCACAGCACAATCATTACCACATCATCCTCAAAACACAATCATCATTCTTCTCAATTTTCTGTCTTGCCACTGGTGCCGAGGCTGCGAAAGAGGGTGAAGGAGAAGTCTTTGCCAACGCTGGTACTGCTGCTGCTATGGAAAGCTTTCTCCTTTATCCTTTCTCCTTGAGCGCTTTGATTCCCTGCGGCCATCTTGGTCTGCTGCGGCCATTCTCGACAGATTCAAAACAACCAACATTTGCACTAAAAACATTCTAATTAATTAAATTTAATTTTTATTTAGACTTTAGATTCTAAAATTTTAATATATTATACCCAAAACCGTTTATTCCACAAATTTATTTGAGCGGCTGCCAAAATGGCAGCCGCTAACCAATTCACAGATTTCCTTTCGTAACTCAACAAACCTAGTTAGAAATTTTCCTCGATTCAACCACCTTACACAAGTGTGATATGAAGTGTCGATGGTTAAGTCTTTTTGCTCATATGAAGTTCAATGATTTAAAAACAAATTTCATAACATTATCAAAATTAATGACTCGTGTACACAGTGACTCTTGATGTATGATGCAGTGGTATGCGTGGATGGTGTCTGTTGGAATTCCTAAGTCTCGCAAATGTGATCGCAGATGAGCAACAAGTCCTTATTCTTTACCAGTCATGGCGGGTGCACCGTCAGTAGTAACACTACAGAGCTTTGGCCAATGAACGTCAAGAACAGATTTCACTCTTCCCAAAATATCTGCACCAGTCGTACGTCCACGTAGTGAGGCCATTCCTGCTAATTTCTGAGTTAATTTACAGTTCTCATCCACCGCACAAACAAAACCAAAAGCTTTGCTGTGTCAACGTTATCTGTGCTCTCATCTAAGGCAATTGAAAAATACTTGCAAATGGCAAGCTTGTCACGCAAATGTCATTGGATAAATCAACCACCCGGCGCTGGAATGTCATCCGTGACGATGTTGAACAGGTCTGTTTTCTCAGGACAGACTTCTTTGGAAATGGCTTGCATGCAGTTTTTGACGAAATCACCATCAGTAAATGGTCGAGACAATCGCGCAATAATCTGTGCTACGGCACAACCAGCACGAACAAAAGGCTTATTTTCATTAACTTTTTTTGTAAAAAATATTTTTCTCAGATGACAATCTTTTTACAAGTTGATCAATTATACTTTTTCTAGCTTCATCTTTCACATCATCAAACGTAGCAGCGTGTTTGGTTTCATAATGTCTTTTGCAATTGTAGTCCTTCATTATAGTTACGGACTCGCAACAAATTAGGCCCAAAGCTGTTCCGTTGAAATGCTGCATTTCTCTATTCTTCATTGAACTGACGATTTTCTGCTTCAATTTTACGCTTTGAAATTCTTAGTAAATTGAAACAACTCAATTATCGCTCGTTGTTGTTGTTTCAATTGTTTTATATTAAGAAATTGCAAACAGTACTATTAAAAAGAGATGGGCGGGTGCGTCGATTTAAAATTCTGTTAGGGCCGCAAACAGCCAAAATGGAGTAGTTGTCTGGGGGCCGCATCAAACGGGCCAGAGGGCCGCGGGTTGTGCACCTCTGTTTTATATAGATAACCAATAGTTTAAGCTCTGAAATGTCCTATTAAGAGCCTAGCCTATGATACTTTGGTTTACTGCTGTTTGTGTCTAAGTGAATAATTTTATTTTTTCAAAAAAGTGAGAACTTTTTTTAGAAAGAAAGATCCAGTTTTATTGAAACTTGAAACGTTTTTCAAAATGATTTGAGAGTTATTCAATCAGTTCGCATATCATTTTTAGGATATATTATAATGTTTTGGTTATGAATTGACAAAATAAAGAGTGTTCGTAACCGCCCACCACCATTGAGTTCATTAGGTCTCCATCAGGTCCACAAGTTTTTACCAGGATCTGTAAACCACTCTGCCGTTGAGTGGCTGCAGATCTCTGGTGTTCTTTGGGATAGTCTGGTTTTTAGGATCCCTATTAATTTTCAGTGTGTCCACCTGGGAAGAGCAGTTTTGTAGCTCAGTGCAGTGTTCTATTGCACCTAAACTGGCTTTACTGTATAAAAGTGCACAATTAATGTTAATCCAGATCAAAGCAAGAAAAAATAACTTATTGATTTTATCCTTAATTGTAATTAAAATCAAGTAACTGACTTAAAAATCGAATCTTATTTAAGTATTTCATAGTTTTGCACTCGCTCAAGCATACTGCAACTATGGCAATTCTGTGTCTCATGTTCCGAAGCACTAGAAAGAGGCTGGTTGCGTGAGATTAGAAGCGCAATGTCGCATGCCACTCACAAACTTCTTGGTCACTATCAAAGGATTTTTCAGCACAATTCTTTTGACATTTTCTTGACATTCATTTTTTATCAAGCTGCCATCGTAGCCAAAGTAATCGGGAGAATTGGAAAAAATGCTTTGCAGGTTGAAGTCACTCGTCAGATCTTTGGAGTCTACCGTGTCTGCAGGTGTTTGTGGGAAAATGCGTTAATCACACAAGCTTCGAGATTCTGCAATGTTACAATTAGAAAAGTTTTAAAGGTTTCTGAACAAGTGGTTTGCATAATGAAATAAGATTCGAGGCAAGAACTAACTACGAGAAAAGACTTCAGCAAGACCTTTCCTTATATACTTCATTGTAGGAATGTCTTCAGTCAGGTTGTTGTCTTGCTGATATAAACATTAATTATTTAATTAATTTTCGTATAACACCATTTATAATTTTGAAACCCGTGCGCCTTATACAAAGTACATAAAGCTTATCTGTATGACAAGCTCGTGAGTCCTATCCAGAATACATTAAAAAGCACCGTTAAAAGTTTTGGTGCTTTTTAACAGGAATATATCGAAAAACACAATTTATAAAGAGATTCTTTTTTTAAATGCCAAAAAAGAAAAAAAAGATTTTAAAAGACTAAAAATTAAACTTGCAAATCGGATTTTAGTATTGGTATTTATTACGAAAAAACCGATTAGTCAAACCTTGAGAAGAACTGATACAATGGCTATTGATCTATTGTTTATGTCTTTTCCTTTTGTGTATACTAATTCCATCTGAGTTGGTTTCAAACATAATTCAACGCATTTAATTATGTTCTCTTCCTGATATGATATGAAAAAAAGTTAGGTAAACCGGCCCATGAAAGAACATGAGACACAACCAGTGTCTATCAATGGATCAATCAAATAAATTTATGTAGCGCTCATTCATCAAATTCAAGAGCGCTCCTTACGTTGTATGATGCCTTTCATACTCTATACAGAAATGCGTCATTGTATGCAGCATCTACAACACCACACTAACCTCTGCTTCATAAAAAGCTTCATCAATGGAGTGTGCAGAAGGCCAGAGGAAGCTTATGAAGAGTAAATTAAACTTCTCGTTGTCAACATTAATTGATTTGTTCACTTTACGGAACCCGATGAAGACTGCAAAGATCAAAGGGTAAATTTGGCAGAAACAACTAAAACATTAATCAGATTAAGACTTTGAAACGATCGAAGAAAAGCCTCTTACCTTGCAAAAAGTGTGCTCTAGTGCTAGGAGGAAGATTGTTTTCTAACTGAGAAACCACATTGGCCATCGAGGCATTCTTCACTGAAGATGAAATACCCAAAGCAATCGGAGACTGCTTTATTCCATTACTACATAGGTTTATTTCTGTATTTGAAAGCAGATTTATGCTTTTTTTAAATGTAATGTAACAACTTTACTAACCCATCTGTTTTTATCCATATTGTATGCTTTCTGTTCACAAAATCTTAAAAATTCATGTTTTTTGCTGTATGGAAAAATGTAGCTTTGACTAACCAGCATGAGTGAGGAGGCCACAGAGCAAGAGGACTTGCAGACATAGTAACAACATCTTCATTTCTGTTCTCTCCAGGGACTGCTTCGAGTAAGAAAGGTACTGACTGGATGTAGGATAGATCACGAACTGCTCTCAGCCCCAGGAAGTCCCGCTTTTATGCTAAGTTTTCTGCATAGTTTCTTATACAAACAACCTCGCAGTCGACAATCGAATATGCATGCAATCGCCAGCTTCTAAGGAATAACTTGGCATTCAGTATGCAGCTGTTATCAGGCGAAATGGTGCCGTTTCTTAAAATGATGAGAGCATTTTCGAGAATGAACAATGATTAATATATTTGCATATGTCTTTATTTCATTTATTGCAGCTGTTTAGTCCAAATTTAAAATGTACCCCGTTTGAGAACGAAACAAATTCTTGAAATGTTATAATAAAGTGGCTGAGGCTTGATAGAGTGCATTCAAAAGTTAATTGAGTGCTGAGAAGGTGGCTGATTGGGTGCAAAGAAGATTGATTGGATGCGAAAACGGTGGTTGAGGTTTGATCGGGGCGTAGCGTGCTTCGTAGAATCAAACATCAAGAACGTTTTCTCTTATAAAACTTTTTTTCACCGTTAATCACCTAGAAAAGCATAAAATAAATTAACAGAATACTAGACTTTTATGTTTCTCAATCTCTAAGGTTAGTATGTCTTTTTTTTCACTACTTTCAAACATTTAAGGGCAAAAAAGTGATTGATCGGGGAGGATAGGGTGCTTGAGAGGGTATTAGATGCAGAGAAAGTGGTTGATTGAAGGAAAAAGGGTGGTCGGTTAGACACATAGAGGGTAGTTGAGGGTTGATTGGATGCAAGAAAGGTGTTGAATTGGGTTCTGAAAGTATGGTTGATTAACTTCAGGGTGGGCGGTTGAAGATTAAAAAGTTGCAAGTGAGGTGGTTGAGTGGGTGCAGATAAAGTTTTTGATTGGGTGTAAAAAAGTGGTTGATTTGGTACAAAGAGTGGTTGATTGGATACAGATAGGGTGGTTGATTAGATACAGAAAGGATAGTTAAGGGTTGATTGAGGGCTTAAGAGGTGGTTGAGGGTTGATTGAGTGCATTTGATACAAAATGGAAGTTGAGGGTTAATAAGGTGCAGAATAAAGTGGTTTATTAGATAATTGAGGGTTGATTAGGTGCAGAGAATGGTTGAAAGTTTATTGGGTGCAGAAAAGGTGGTTGATTGGGTCAGGAGAAAGTAGTTGATTGGATGCAGAATGTTATGGGATTGGGTGCAGGGTGGGTGGTTAAAGGTTGATTGGGTGAATTTAATGATCATTTATTGAAATAAAATTTAAAACATTTGAAATAACTGTGCAGACGAAGCTACGGGAACTTACTAGTTTCTTCTGACTACCTTTTCTCATTGATTTTAAATTCTTTTCATTTACATCTTTATACGAAACCTCCCGGTTTAATACTTTGAAGTCAATGAGCTTCTTCAAACGCAGGTTTTCAAATATCGATCTTAAGGTAACTCCTGCAAGCCTGAAGTTATCTGCCTCTCATCCTGTCGAAATTTTGTTCACACTCCTAAAGATTCAATTTGCATTTGTCAGAGTGAGATACTTTTTTCAGAAAGCATTAAAAACCTAAGAGTTTATTTTGACTAAACATTTTTACCATGACGACACACATCAATAAGATGACTCAAACCTGCTTTGCATTTTTACGGAAAATACGATTCATAAGATGGTTATTGACCAAGGACTCACTGAGAACACTGGTTTCTGCTTTGGTTCTCAGTCGAAATTACTATGGAAATATAATTCTTACTGGATTGAGAATGACGCAACTACAAAAAAAGCAGTTTATAATCAACAGGTGCTAGAAAGAAGGGTGCCAGTGAAGAGCAGAAGTTTTTTTTTTAAACATCTTAGTTTTTACTTTGATTTCTTTTTTGGTAAAATCGAACTTTGTGAAGTTTCATTTGAACTTTATAAAATCTACTACTAGCGCAACTTTAAGAAAGTTTCTCGGTATTAGAAATTTCTATGCACTAAATTAGACTTTGAAAAAAAGTATTTTATTTGAAAAGTTAAATTGTAATTACAAAATTATTTCAATTTTACTAATGTATTTTAAATATGTTTTCATTCTTTTACAAAAGCATCGTAAAAATAGGAATTTTAAAAAAGTTCTGATCAGTGATTTTCCAGTTCGGATTTTTCAGTTAAAGTTCAAGTTACAGTTATGAAAAATTTAACTTTTCAGTTACTATTCAAGTTACAGTTATGCAGATTTTAATTTTTCAGTTACTATTCCAGTTTCAGTTATTTCAAGATGAAAAAAAATGAATTTTTATTTTTAATAGAGCCCAAATTAATGTTTAAAAGTCAAATTATTTAAAAGATATATAAATATATTAATCATAATATATGCTGTTCGTTTTCATAATTTTTTCTGAGGCGATTTTTCCCCCTGCAGTTAGGTCTCGGCACACTTAAAACACCCTATCCACATACGCTTGTGAAGCGGGAGCTGAAGCAATGTCTTGCGCAAAAGAAGCTAATAATCTAGGGTACTCAATAATTTAAGTGCTAACATTTCTCCTGTATGTGGGTGAGACACAGAATGAACATTTAGCAGGACCTGAATTGCACGACGCATTGATGGATTATAAAAGGGTGCTGAGATACCGAGACATGAAAGTGTAAGACCCTTCTTAGTCCAGCAATCCATGCTAATGACAACGCGATGTCCAGTTTGAAGATCTTTACGAACTCGATCTTCTACATTGTTCTTACAATCTTTTATCAAAGAAATCTTTTTCTCTGAACCTAAATTATAGAAATTGCATATATTTACGACTGTTTAATTGAAATAATTTAAATGGCTTATAAATGATGCTCATCACTTGGTAAATAATATTTAAAAATGTAAATACGTAAATAATTATCAACTACGGTGTGTTTGCTGGTAACTTTCTCCTTATCATTATCATCCTCTTCTGAAACCTGACATTCGCTTTTGTCGCATGAAGCTTCGTAAATAAAATAGCCCATACGGCATTTTCTTGTTTTCTGCCGCTATTAACCTTAAACATTTCATAAAAATTTTTATAATCGGACTCGAAGAATAAAATAAATTAATCACATTATTGCTCAAAAACGTGCATCCGCCAATGTTTTTGTAGCGCTTCCCATTTTTTAGGTAGATATTTTTTAGTTACTATTCAGTTAGTATTCTTGTTTTTCAGTTTCTATTTCAGTTACAGTTATGCATTGAATTACAGTTACAGTTAAAGTTACAGTTAACTGAATCTTATTTTTCAGTTAATTTATCATTTCAGTTACAGTTACAGTTAACTGGAACAACACTGGTTCTGATACTAATGGTGGTGTTTTTCTACTATTTGGATCAAGAATTGTTTATGATCTTCTTGGCTAGACAATACACCATTGAACCTCTGTATTAAAGCCCCCCCCCCCCGTTCAGCTGCATCGTTTACCACTTTCAAACTTTCAAAGCCCTTCTCTGACAACAGCATAGTCTACAACACCGTTCCAAGTATTAAGACTCTTTTTGAAGAATCTTTGAGGTATTTCTAATGCTGCAAATAAGCATTTTGTGTGTTTTGATACAAAGTCACACAACCTTCATTCAAGTAGAGCAAGGAAGAAAACCAGGCAACGAGGATTGTATGGTGGGCTGTGTTTGGGTTGACTAGTACTTTGAGTTAGAACGTGGTTATCTTTTGTTTTGCTAGTAAACTTTCTGTAAAGAGTTTTGTATCACTGCCGCTGAACTCAAGATCATATAGCTACACTTTATGGAATATGGTAAAATTTTAAATTGAATAACTTGAACGAATAAAAGAATTTAATTTTTCATTAAATTGTTCAAATTTTGTGTTTTCTCTAAATTTAATTATTAAAATCTAGCGCATGCGTGACATTGTTTCTTGAAGACATATTTAAAATTACGAAATGTTTAGGCTGTAAATATAATTTTATTTTAATTAAATTTTTCTCACTCAGTTCCGAGCAAAGTGAAACAAATTTATTAAGTATTTTTTTACAATATCTTTTCCCCATTCTTTTGATTGGCACCCGAATGATCTCATCAGCTCTCCTCTCAAGGAGCTCCACTGACTTCGTGTTGGAAATAGAATTGAATAAAAAAAACATCTTGTTAATGCACATGTGACTGTCCAATGAGTGGTTTTGAGGCTCGTCCGGGTTTACGTTACGTTAATAATGTTCGTGGTTGTATTGTATCGATCTTCTCCCAAGCATGCCACATCCCTCCTCACACCTGCTTCGTGCTCATCTTCGTGGCTGGAGCAGATGCCTGAAGAGTCCCATGCGCCGATGAGCATGATGTCTCAGGCTGTCCTCCTGGCAATACTGCTTTCGCGTCAATTTGAACATGCTTTTATATAAATTATTATCTATTAACTTTTGGTCGCTGAAAATACAAAGGATGGCAACCCTTTGGTCGAAACTATCTCCTGGCTTGTCACTACTCCGAACTACCACCTTTGTCCCACCCATGCACGTCCCATTGCACTCTCAAGACTAATTTATTATACCATTATCTCTATCAACAATTTATTCACTCAGAATGCAAAGCAGTATTGAAAACACTTTCGACCGGCTGCTTGCGTTTCACAGTAAGGATTTCTGATCGTTATTCAACCGCATTTGCATAATCTATCCGAAAAAGTTTATATTATTTTTTAAATATACGTATTTTTTGATTTATTAATTATTTATTTAACTGTTTTTATTTAGAGTTTCAATCGTTTGTCGTTGCCTTTCAAACTCGTTGCCTTTTTTCTTCGTTAGTCGGAAAGATGAAGCTCATGAGTTTAACGGATTCTCTTCTTTTCCTTCTTCTTCCCAAATTGTGCAGGCCTCCTCGGCAGCATTGACGCACATCAAAGAAATCGTTGAATAACAAGTAACTAGTAAAATATTATGACAGATTCTAATGGGTGTGTTACAAAATTAATGTTTTACAGGGTGAACTGGTTTGTGTTCAACTGCATAAGATTAATTTCTCTCAAGCAGAAAACTCCGGAGCGGTTTCAAGCTTGTCTTCATTCGCCTAAACTGACCGGAAGTCTTTCGATTCAAGGTGTTTTTGGAAAGATTAATAATTCAGTAACTTTTATTCTGCAAACCTATATATAAATGCTTCATGCTATGATTTTTTTCAATTTACCCAATAAGAATTCGAAGATTTGTAAACTGTAAATACGATTTTGGAAATTAGAAAACCATTTCAGAGAATGATGCATGGTATTCATTTACTATGGAAGCAAGATACTTAAAAGCAGAAAAATAATGGCTTAAAACAAAAACCTTTGTTGAAGTTGAAAAGGAAAATTAAAGTATAGAGATTCACTGTTGACGTTCAGGTTATATCAGTGGATAAAAATACTGAAGCACAAGCTGAATATTCCCACAGCACGTGACGTCACGTCAGCAATCGGCTTTAGGTTGGCAAATCATCTTTAAGGCTAGCAGATGCTCGTCTGAATCGGCGGATAGATTTAAAACGTCCATTCAATATATTTATAATTGTCAACATTTATTAACTTATAAAATTATATTATATCGAGATCGGTATGGTGGAAGAAAAAAAAAGAAATTTGACTGATTTGACCTGGGCATGGAAACGGGCAGACTGGGAAAAGTTCCAACAAATCCTTGAAGCACAAACCCTGCCAAAAGGTCTGACGCTGGTGAAGAAGGAAAGCTGGTTCTCTGATCAAGTCATTCAGGCCGCTAAAGCTGCAGTGCCGATGAAGAAAGCCAGCAACCACAACAAGGCGTTCTGGAGCCCTGCTCTCGACGCACTCGAACGCCAGAGACAGCAATCCATACGCAGTGGAAACACAGAGGAGACCATGCGTATCAACCTCGAATGGAGGAAGGAGATTGCAGAGCAGAAGGAGAAATGCTGGCGTGAGAGGGTGGAGAAACTGAGAGAAGGTGACGACCAACGGAAGCTGTGGTCCTCCATCAGGAAAATGAACGGGCATGGTGAGGTGAAGGCCAAGAATGAGATGCTCAACTTCAAGGGCGTGATGTGAGTTACTGACAAGCAAAAGGCAGCAGCCTTTGCAGAGCATTATGCAGATGTCAGCAAACTCGTCCTCAACAAGGAGGAACGCCTGCTCAGGAATGAAAACGCTCGAAGGATCAAGCAGAGACAGGGTCAAGAGGCGCCTACAGAGATGGACCAAAAGCTAACGATGTCAGAGCTTCAGGCAGCAATCGCTCAAATAGACGACAACAAAAAGGGTGGTAACGACAAGATCGAAACGCCAATGTTGAGCCACTTGCCACGAAACATGCTCATCATCCTGCTAAAAATCTGCCACGAGTCCTGGCTGCAAGGAACAGTCCCAGGAAAGTGGAAAAAAGCAGTAATTATTCCGCTTCTAAAGACAGGGAAGTCGACAAACTGCGTGGAGTCATATAGACCCATAAGCCTCACCTCAGTCCTATGCAAGGTCATGGAAAGAATGCTTGCCAACAGGTTGGGTTACTGGCTGGAAACAAACTCCATCATACAGCCGTGGCAACTTGGTTTCCAACGTCTGAAATTAACGGAGCAACACTGCATGCGCCTGTCACAGGACATCTACGATGGCTTCCAATCCACACCGACAAAAAGAACCGTCGCAGCACTACTTGATTGCAGCAAAGCCTACGACCGTGTATGGCGGGAAAGACTGCTAATGAAGCTGAACGACCTCAAGATGCCTCTGAGGATGCTTGAATGGGTCAAATGCTTCTTGGAAGACCGCAAAGCAATGGTTCGTCTAGGTGACGGTGAAAGCAAGAAGAAAAAGATGACGCAGGGTGTGCCCCAGGAAGCTGTGCTGTCTCCGATTCTTTTCCTTCTCTACACAAGTGACCTGCTCAGGCAAGACACTGAGGAAGTGCAGACCAGTGGTTATGCAGATGACATCGCTGTATGGGCTACGAGCAGGACGATCAATGAAGCGGCATCTAGGATACAATCAGTGAGCAGCAGGTTTGAAGCTTGGGTCAGAGCCAACATGATGGAACTGAACGCAGACAAATCAGAAGGAATTGTATGCAGTAGCTACAATAAAGACTGGAAAGTCATCCCTTCGGTCGTGGTTTGTCACAAGCCACTGCGCTCCAGTCGCCACTGCAGGTTCTTTGGTGTGACAATCGACAATGGTCTCAACTTTGGTAGCACGTCCAAATGGTGGCAGCTTTCATGCGTAAAAGAACTAAAGTGATGGCAGAACTCACTGGTAAGGACTGGGAGAGTGATTTTGCGACACGGAAGAAGGTTTACAACGCCACGGTGGGGTCAGTACTCTGGTATGCTGCCGCCAGCTGGATGCCATGGATAAGTGCTTCCAACTTTGATCTTCTGGAAAGGGAACAGAAGAGAGCGGCAAAAATCATCGCTGGGCTAACCAGGACATGCCCCGATGAAGCGGTGTGGCGGGAGGCGGACATTGTGCCGGCAAGGATAAAGGGTTGTATGCTGACTCTGAAAGCCTATGAGAGAACGATGAGGCTGGATGAACACCACCCACTACGTGTGACAGCTGACAAGCATGTTCCGAATCGCTTCAAGCGAAACAAAGGCTGGCGAGAGGACTCCAGAAGTGCATTGGCTCAGATCACAGGCAATGAGGCCATTCGTGAACCCTTCACTCGCATCAGACCTAAACCATGGGAGAAGACACTTGCACTTCAGCTGTGCAGTGAACTCTCAGGTGGAGCCAACAAAAAGTCTGCAAAAGAGGTGCTCCAGGCTGATGTTGAGAAAACAATGATGCTATGCAAGCAAGAAGGGGGAGTGGTTATCTACACTGATGGGTCTGTAGGCGACAACAACAAGAATGGTGGAAGTGCAGTGGTGGTTATGGAGGGTGAGGTGGTTAGGGACGTCTGGTTGGAAGCAGCAGGGGTACTCTGTGCAGCCCATGATGCTGAACTCTGAGCCATCAGCTTAGCAGCGAAGTGGATCGTGGAGCACCAGCCAGGCAGAACGACCATCTTCACCGACAGTAAAGGAAGTGTCGAAAGCCTACAGAACCCAACCAGATTCGACGATCCGCAGCTCAGTAGGACAAAGGAGGATCTCTTGAGAGCCAGCCGAACCAACGAGTTGACAGTTCAGTGGATTCCTGGACACACTGGTGTTCAAGGTAACGAGGCGGCAGACGAAGCCGCACTCACCGCAAGCCAAGGCAAGCAACCACAGTCTGTCACGTGGTCGGCAATCAAGAGCACCCTTAAAAGAAGTATGAAACTTCCTGAGCTGTTGGATCCCAGACGAAAGCGAATTTACGGTGCCCCACTGAAAATGGAAGATGGCACCGGTAGGCGAGCAGAGACACTTCTGGCCCAGCTACGCAGTGGCCACTGTCCAGCCACAGCGTTCTACCGCAGGAACATCGTGAATGAAGACGCCACCTGTAAGCTGTGTGGTAAAGTGGAGACCAACCCAGACCACTTCTGGGACTGGAAGAGCAACAGGAAAGAGAGAGAGGAACTTATCCACACCAATCAATGCAATGAGGCTCTAAGAGAGAGAGGGGGGAGGTGTTCACCTACCTTCTCCGCATGAGACCGGAATGGTTCGGTCATGCGGGATAGGAACAAAGAATTAAGAGCGATAACAACAACATTAACAAAAACCTCTTCAACACACAAACATACATCTCTCACACCACCACCAAACACCTTGGAGTGTCATAATCATCAATAAGTCATCATAATAAACTCACCACCCGTCAAACTCATACATTTCGCCAACCCAACACAAAACTTGACTCGACTCCTTATCAGCTAAAGACTTAACCATCAACCCAGACAACTCACCTGAATCAATTTTTTCACAATACACTTACTACTATTCTAGAAATTTAGAAAAGATCCCAGAAATCTTTCACTAAATTTTAAAAAATCATTTGAACTCGTAGTCCACAATAGTCACAAGCGCATCACACCACCAGCTTTACATCCATCCATTCAACGTACTGACAAACTCACTATCTTAGGTATCACATTCACCGACACTCTCAACCTTTCACCCCACATTTAATATACTCTCAAAAAATGCTTTCAAACTTTTCATGGCATCAAAAAAATCCGTTCCCATGGACTCTTTGGTGCCAAACTCTTTGACATCACTGAGTCCCTCATCATCTCTCACCTTAATTATGCAGCTTCTTCTTGGTCTGGCTGTGCTAATCAGCAGCTGCAATCACTCATAAAAAAAACTAATTAGATTTAAATATCTACCCTCTCGTTGCATGCTGTCTTCTTGAACTATTTTTCAAAATATTCACTACATTTTACCTTCTCTCAAAACATCTACACATTACTTAAGACCCTGTAAGCACAAATTCGATACACCAATATATAACACGTTTGAAAGTATAAAACTCCTCCCTCGTCTTCTGAAACATTTAATATTTTGTCACATTTTTTCATGGATTTGTTACCAAAACATTTTCGCTAGCGATAGAAGGCCTCAGAGCACAGACGTATGATGGCGAGTGGCAGATACAACGATTGTCCGACTATTATCAGCAGTGAGCTTGCTTTGTTTTTTTATTTTCTACACAGTGCTGTTGCATTGGTTCCAGAGAAGCATACAGCGCATGAGGAATTTCTTTCTTTCTCAAATCTTTCTAACTGTGATTTCTACATTTGATTCAGACACAAAGACTTGTCTCTTCATGTTGATAATTATCAATGATTATATTCGAACCATTTTAAGAAAATCTCCCAAAAAAATACATTCTTATTAAGGTCAAGGCAATATGAAAGGTCCAAATAAGGAAAACCCATCATTTCAACAATATAATTAGAATTAAATAAAACCAAATATAAACAAGAGTTCAAATACTGAATCAAATTATAAATTCATCTAGTTATAAATTCATCAAATTAAACATTCATCTAATTATAAATTCATCAAATTACACATTCATGAGATTATACATTCATCTAATTTACAGTCATCTCATTATACAATCATCTCATTATACATTCATCTGATTATACATTCACGAATTCATAACGATAAAGTGATAAATTCATTTCCTGCAGGTGGCGTAGTTGGCCTCGAACCAATCACAGGTCTCCTTGATGGCTGCAAGTCGAAAGGGACCAATGAGAAATGCTCATGCATATTCATCAATTCTCTAATAAATATCCTTGCAAAGAGTGAACTTACAAACTCTATTCTCTCCTCTCACACTATCACTTTCTAAACACGTACATACAAACACACACAAACACAAACACACACACACAAACACACACACACAAACACAAATACACACACACAAACACACACACACACACACACATACACTTGAACAAACACACCTTGGCGCATAGGTGTGAACTTGAAGTCTGGCAGGTACTTTCGTAGTTTGGCATTGCATGCGGTCTTCTTGAACTGACCATCAGACTTGCTCGTGTCATACTGAACATGTGTGTGTGAGTGTGTGTTTGTATTTGTGCGTGTGTGTGTGCGCGTGTGTGTGTCTGTGTGTGTGCGTGAGTGTGTGTGTGCGTGTGTGTGCGCGCGCATGTGTCTGTATTCGTGTGTGTGTAATAGAGGTCGGACATGGACGATTTTTCATTCCCGGTCCCGTCCCGTTCCCGAAATTTGTTTTCCCGTCCCGTCCCGTTCCCGATAGGACATCAGAATTTTGATTCCCGTCCCGTCCCGTTCCCGATGGAACATCAGAATAAAAAAAACACGATTTAAATTTCAAATATTTATTGAAATGAAAGTATTGAAGTTAGTTATTGTTTTTGAGTTATTTAATCAAGTCTTTGTTGCTTTTCACACGGGTTAAACCGTTAAGAGTTTCAGCTTTCAAATGAGATGATTTTGGGTCTGAAGTTAAACGACCACATATTGAAAAATTCCGTTCACAGGGAATATAACTTGCAGATATACTAAACAAAACTTTGGCTACTTCTTGTAGTATTTGAAAAATTCTCATTTTACTCAAATAAAATAAAACATCTTTATAGTCTTAAATTTTGTTGTGAGGTAATTATTGGTACAATTCATCCTCTTCTGAACTTTTTTCTTCGTTCATTATTATTAATTCTTCAATAATGTTAGAAATATGTTTTTTGACAACATTCTTATTCTCCATAACTGCAAATATAAAATCATTCGTATAATTTGATAGTATAATAATTTTATTATAATTTTTACGTTATAAAAACAAACATAATTGGTCTAAATAGCCATCATTTGTTTTTTTCTCAACGGCACTGCAGCTTGGTCTGGCTGTACAAAATAGAATTAAATTTTCTCTAATGAAAGTCTTGGTATTTATTTATTTTCTATCCCAAACTTTTTTCCTATTATTCTTTCATACTGGGGATGCAACAGACATGCTGTCATATGAATAAGATCAACGGCATCTATTCTTTTGTAGAAATGATCAACTGAGCAATCATTTGAAAATTAATCATTCAAATTCAAAGTATTAATTTAAAAAATTAAAATAATATAACTGACCATTTTGATTTCATCTGACAAGTTTTCATCATCACCCAGTTGTTCTAATCTCCCTTATATTTGGACTCACCATAACAACTTCAAATGTAGTGTTGGAGATTTTGACAATGACAACGCAATAGTGGCTTCGTTATACATTTCTATTGCATTTAATACTTATTTTAAGTACGGAGTATCGATGAGATAAAGATTTCCATACTTAGAAGTTTGCTGAAAAATCATCTTTAAATAATCCAATCCCAATAACTGTTATTCCCATTTTTCCCGTTCCCGAATTTTCCCGTTCCCGATTTGAATGGTGATTCCCGTTCTCGTTCCCGTCCCGAAAACCTATTCCCGGTTCCAGAATTTTCC
>OX030970.1:4780868-4788368 GCA_943735955.1 Piscicola geometra | reverse complement strand
AATTTTATTGAAAATATATGTAATTTTAATGAAAATATAAGTACTTTTAAAAAGATATAAGTCATTTTAAGAAAATATAACTAATTTTAATGAAATTATAAGTAATTTTAATGAAAATATAAGTAATTTTAATGAAAATATAAGTAATTTTAATGAAAATATAAGTAATTTTAATGAAAATATAAGTAATTTTAATGAAAATATAAGTAATTTTAATGAAAATATAAGTAATTTTAATGAAAATATAAGTAATTTTAATGAAAATATAAGTAATTTTAATGAAAATATAAGTAATTTTAATGAAAATATAAGTAATTTTAATGAAAATATAAGTAATTTTAATGAAAATATAAGTAATTTTAATGAAAATATAAGTAATTTTAATGAAAATATAAGTAATTTTAATGAAAATATAAGTAATTTTAATGAAAATATAAGTAATTTTAACAACAATATAAGTAATTTTGAGATTCATCATAATGTAATGTTCATCTTCAAACCAAAGTAACCCTACCAATAACACCACTAACCCATCCCCATCCCCTACTCCACTCCACTCATCACTATCCTACCCTTCTACCACCCACCAACCCCCCCCCCCAAATCCACCCTCCTTTCCCTACTTCACTCTACTCCACCCTGCCCTGCTACCACTCTCACCTTGCCACCAACCCTCTTCCCCCCCTCCCCATCCACCCTCCTCAACCCACCATGCTCTCATCAATGGGGTAGGTGGTGTTGTCAGGAAAGACACAGGTAGACAAACAAGACACCACCTGATAGACGATTGTCACATTATTTAATTTTTTACAAGAAATTGATATATTTGGTCAGATCTCATCACCATCTAATCATCATTACACACATCCTCATCATCATCAATACCCCCATCATCATTATCACCACCACCTCCCTCATCATTATCACAACCACCTCCATCATCATCACAACGACCACCATCATCATCATCACCACCTTGTTCACTCCACACTCATGTGATGCCTTGAGAACGTTTCCATTGATTGCCAAGTTTTGCTCCTGGAGGAAGTTGGAGGGGCATCATCATCAACACCCATGCAAGTATAATCTTTTTATTTTTAAATTTAAATCCCACTTTTTATCAAAATAAGATTATTTAAACTACATTTATTTTCATTATTATTATTATTATTATTATTATTATGATTATTATTATCATTACTATTATTATGATTATCATTCATTAATTATCGCTCTTATCACCACAATTATTATTCACATCATAATCACTGCCATTACAAGCTAAAAAGAAATAAATGTCAGAATGGCTGGAACGAACGAGGAACTGTAGGTTGTGCTTGAGGTTCTTGAAGAGACCGCCCACCATGGCGGCCAGGTGGATCACGTGGGTGGGTGAGGTGGCCGCGAAGAAGGATCGAGTCTTCTCGAGATCTCTGCGGTGGTAGTTGTGGTGGTTGTTGTGGCTTGGTGGGTGGGTGGGTGGTGGTGGTTGTTGTGGCTTGGTGGGTGGGAGGGTGGAGTGTGGTGGTTGTTGTGGCTTGGTGGGTGAGTGGCTTGGTGGGTGGGTGGCTTGGTGGGTGGGTGTGCGGTGGTTGTTGTGGCTTGGTGGGTGGGTGGGTGGGTGAGTGGGTGTGCGGTGGTTGTTGTGGCTTGGTGGGTGAATGGGTGGGTGAGTGGGTGGGTGGGTGAGTGGGTGTGCGGTGGTTGTTGTGGCTTGGTGAGTGGGAAGGTGGTGGTTGTTGTGGCTTGGTGGGTGTGTGGTGGTGGTTGTTGTGGCTTGGTGGGTGGGTGGGTGTGTGGTGGTTGTTTTGGCTTGGTGGGTGAAGTGTAGTGGTTGTTGTGGATTGGTGGGTGGTTGTTGTGGCTTGGTGGGTGGTTGTTGTGGCTTGATGGGTGGGAGAGTGGTGGTTGTTGTGGCTTGGTGGGTGGGAGGGTGGAGTGTGTGATGGTTGTTGTGGCTTGTAGTTGGGAAGTGTAGTGTAGGGGTTGGTATTAAAGGTGGTTGGTTATGAAGGTGGTGGTGGGGAAGGACGTTGTGGTGGTAGTAGTTTGGATGTCGAGTGTTGGAGGTGGTTTGTTGTGGTTGGTGGTGGTGGTGTGGTGAGTTGTTGTGGAGTGTTGGAGTGGTTGGTTGTGGTGTGGTTGGTGGTGGTGGTGTGGTTGGTGGTGGTGGTGTGGTGTGGTTTGTTGTGGTTGGTGGTGGTGGTGTGGTGTGGTTTGTTGTGGTTGGTGGTGGTGTTGTGGTGTGTTTGTTGTGGTTGGTGGTGGTCGTGTGGTGTGGTGAGTTGTTGTGGAGTGTTGGAGTGGTTAGTTGTGGTTGGTGGTGGTGGTGTGGTGTGTTTGGAGTGTGTGAAGTTGATGGTGGTGGTGTGATGTGGTGGGTTATTGTGGTTGGTGGTGGTGTGATGTGGTGGGTTATTGTGGTTGGTGGTGGTGGTGGTGTGGTAGGTTTTTGTGGTTGGTGGTGGTGGTGGTGTGGTGGGTTTTTGTGGTTGGAGTGTCTGTAGTTGGTGGTGGTGGTGTGGTGGGTTGTGGAAGAAGTTTGGATGTGGGGTGGTTGTGGTGTTTGTGGTTGTTGTGGAGTGTTGGAGTGGTTGGTTGTAATGATGGTGTAGTGTAGTGGTGTGGTGGAGGTGGTAGTTAGTTGTGTGGGTTGGTGTACAAGGTGGTAGTGGTGGTGGCGGTTGTAGAAGTGGTGGTTTGGTAGAGGTAGTTTAGTGTGTTGAGTGGATAGTGGAGTGGAGTGGTTGATAGTGGGTTGGGTGGGTAGTGAAGTGGAGTGGTTGATAGTGGGTTGGGTGGGTGGTTAAATGGAGTGGTTGATAGTGGGTTGGGTGGGTGGTTAAATGGAGTGGTTGATAGTGGGTTGGGTGGGTGGTGGAGTGGAGTGGTTGATAGTGGGTTGGGTGGGTGATGGAGTAGAGTGGCTGATAGTGGGTTGGGTGGGTGGTTTATGGTGGGTAAAATATTTTTAGACTTTTGGATAATTGAATTAAGAAATACTCTTAAAGAAGAAAAAAACTAATAATGTGCTTTTGTTTTTTTATGATAGAACATAAACAAAGTGAAGAAATATATTTTGCAAATTCATAATTAAGAATCATTAAAGTCATATTATTTATTTATTATTTGTTATAGTTTCATTTGAGATGAAAATGACATTTACTAAAATCTCTTAAAGAACAAACTTGAGATCACATTCCTTGGAGGAGGCAAACACCCACTTCTCGTCCTCCCTCGTCTCCTCTTCTTTCACTATGCGCTGAATCGCCTGTCCCACCAAGCCACTGCTGCCCGTCACCAATATCACTTTAATGCCTTCCATTCTGATCTCGGAATAATAAATTATTGAAATTATTTAATTTTATAAACTAAGTTAAACTTTTTTTTAAATTATAGATGTAATTATTAGATTAGATTAGTAATAGATTCAATCAATCAATAAAATCAATCAATCACTAATTATTTGTATATATTATAATACATTATTTCATAATCATTTAATAATATTTACTAATGAGGAATTATTTGAAATTTAAAATTAATCAATTTTTTATAAATCTAATAAAAGATTCAAAAGAATCAACTACAAATATTTTCTCAAATTGGTTCAAAAAATATTAAAGAAGCTTTTTCAATAGGGAATCTTAATCAAAAGACAACTTAAGTTTATTTACAAATTTACTCAACTTTAAAAAAATCAATAAGCGATTGATTTAATTAATAAAAAATATATTATTAATCACCAAAGTCTAAGAATAAACAAAGTTTTGGAGCTGAGTATTTGGAAATATCTTCAGGGTGTGAAAATTTATTAACTCAAATTTCTTGAATATTAGTTAAACATACGTGGAAACAAAAATAAATACCAAAGAAATGTTATAATTTCACTGCCGCTAGTTAAATTATAACTTTTTTATGTGACTAGCAGATAGTTCTGAAACAACTGTTATCGCTCAACGAAAAAAAAACTTATTGAAAATAAATTTGAGATGGCACAATCCAAAAAATTTTTAAAAATATAGTTTCACATCTATACGGAGATTTTCACGCTTCTTACCTTTTTACTCCCTATTCAAAAATCAGCCTTTTAACTACACGACTACAAGCCGAAAGGTGGAACTAAAATTTATACCTGTAATGATTCCATGACAACCCAGATATTGATAAAAAAATATAAAATAATGAAAATTCTGAAATACAATTTTAAAAGTTAGAAAAAACTTTAAATTATTTTATATTTTTGAAAGTTTGTTTTTTCGAATGTATGTAGTCCTTGCAGAGTTGGGTCTGTAACTTTCAGACTGAAATCAACGGACCGAAAAATTGTAATATTTATTTAGACAATATTCAATAGAAGGCAATATAAAATGTAAATGAAAAATGCTTTATTTCCAAAAGTCTCGGTTTGCGTTAAATCGTCTGGTGAAAGAGTTATACCAGGAGTGTAAAGTCGAAACGGGAATATAGGAATCAGATGAGCTTTGCATGCTTTTGACTTGGCTAGAAGTTGTCATGAAACTACCGGCATAATTGTAAAAGTTCTCAAGCATCTTGCGACAAAACTCTTCAAACTGAGGCGCCTCTGAAGCTTGACTGCCCGTGGCTGCGGTGAGTTGTGCCAGGCTTTGAGTGCTTTCCACCGAGATGCCAACCTGCATGACATTCTGGTCACCGTGGGCGCCAAACGGGTGTGTGTTTGTGCTATCCTCGTCTGTCAAGGTGATTAAAAATATGTAAAATATACATGCAACCATGATAAAAATGAAAAATAGCTTACATCTTTTATTATTATTATTATTATTAAATCTTTTAAGTGAAATGCCAAACTTTTTTTTAAATTTGAGATTTTAAAGATGGCGCTAGGTTTCTGGTTGGAAATGAAGCCAAGCAGGCTCCAAGAAGGCCCGTCGGATGAAGGCCACGACAGATAAACCGAGGCAGCCATGTCGGGTGGGAAGGCAACAGTGCCCGTCATGAAGACAACAATGTGACGCACGTCGTCTGCATGTTCGACGTTGAAGACCCACTGGTTCTCAGATACCTGCTGGCACTCCGTCTGAACCTGGCATTTGCATTTGTAGAGTTTGGAATTTCATAGATTATATGTAACGATTATATATTCTATATTATACATGGGCGGCGATCACTTTTTCAATAAAAATTTTTTAAAACTCTTGTTTTGATACGAGCATAATCATCAACTATGGCAGAAAACAGAATGTTTATATTGTGAGTATGTGCAGCTGTCTAAAACCAAAATATTCTTTGCTTACTTAAATATTCGTATGAAAATGCAAGTTCAACATGTTTTTTTAAGTGAGGGAAGAGGGAAGTCAGAACCCCAAAACCCCCCCAAGATCGTCCATGCTGGTTAGGACCCCCCAAGATTTGCAGCAGATTGTCGCCCTTGATATTATATATAGCGACTTGGCTATGTTCCGTGAATATCTTCATTATTTTATTTCTTTTTGGATATTTAATTGCTAAATTTAAATTAAGTTTTAAAAACTTTTTATTTTGATATTTAAATGATGAGAAAATCTACATTATATTCGCCTGTTCGCACTTGAATGATCAAATTAATAGCATCTATTAACTTGTCCGTCTAACCACACTTGGGAGATCAAATTTATAGCATCTATTAACCCTTAACCACCAATCGAAAAAAAAACGTTGGCGTCCGCATGGGTCGAATAGAGCCATCTCATATTTCAACGATGTTTTAAATAAAAAATTATTTTTTTGAGTTATAGTTATTTTTCATATCATTTTTATATATTTGTATAAACAATTATCAGAATTTAATTATTTTTTAAAAGATGTCAGCATCCTAATAGGGGTTTATAATGATTGAGGTGAACCATTACAGACATTGTGGTCAAAGACTGTTGTCTGTCTATTAACCAATTAATATCACTAAATATATGTGAATTAATATCAAAATATTTAAGATTTGATTTAATTAATATCAGAAGTTTTTGAAACCAAAAAACAAAGTTTGCTCCAATTGGCGCTGATCATGACATGTCGCAATAAGAACTATCAAATTCCACATGAATATGTAAAGGTGAATGAAAAGTTTGTACCATTTCGAAGTCGTTTCAGTTTAGAACAGTACATGCCATCTAAATCGGGAAAATATGACTTGAAATGTGGGGCCTTTGTGATGCCAAAACGGGGTATTGTTTGAAAATGAAGTCATTTTTGGTAATGATCACGGAGGTGAGCCAATTCGAACATTTGGGAATGGCTGCTGTAATCAACTTGAAAGAACATCTGGATGCTTGACTAACAGTTGTTACGAATAATTTTTTACTTTACTAGAATTGAAATGCAAAATAGCTGTATTGGATTAGAGATAACGGTATGGATATATCTTCCAGTATTACTCAAAGAAGTTAAAGAGAAAAAAGAAAAGTAGTATCACGTGTATGGCATATATTATTAAAAAAACAAAGATTTCGCTAGCCAACATGTTTTTTTCAATATATGATAGACGTTTGAACAATCAATATTTTCATCTTCTGGCGTGAATTTTAGGGTAAAATAAAGTGAAAAAGCAGCTTTTCAAAATTTTAATAGCAGAGCTATATGAAAAAAATATGAAAAAAGCAATATAAAAAGTAATCTTAATCACCCAGTACTTTCTAACTCATCAGCCTAGACAGGTAGTCGTTTGTGCTGCAGAAAATGCATTCAAAACAAAACTGTCTAACATTGTCGAAAATGTCCATCATGTATTAATTTTGCTAACTATGAATGAATAAACTGCTGATTTTGTGATTTTGAAAAATTTCCACAAAATATTTAAATTAAGCTACTCAGTTCGTGTTATTCATTTCATGGGTCGTTCCGACCCATAGGGTCGCGAACGTTATTTAAATTTTACGTATGCTGTGAAACTATAAATGATATTTCTTATATGAAAAATGTGTTAGATTGTCAATAAATAATTAGATAAATTCATGAAATTACAATGAAATAACTTTACAATTAAAAACACAGTGAGCTATTGAATAATGGTATGGGTCGAATCAACCTGTGTTAGTGTTTAAGGGTCAGTCTATCTACACTTGAAAGATCAAATTTATAGCATCTATTAGCTTATATAGTTTTATAAAAGTATTTAATGTTCATTTCCTGTCATGTAGTTGTTAGAACTCCAGACTGGGCATCTGGTGATCCGAGTTCAAATCCCAAACATACTTTTCTTAACAAAATTTTGGTTCAACTTAAATTTTTAGAGAAATTAGGTTAGATTAACCCTAACCTTAACTTTATTTAGGTAAGTTTTTTTTCAAATAACCCTAAACTTTAGGGTTAGTGTTCTTGTTAAGTTTGGGGTTAATGTTAGAATTTAGTTTAGTGTTAGGGTTAAAGTTTGCAATTAAAGAAAAAAATTCGCGAAAAATAGTGAATAAGGTATAAAATACGTCAGTGACAATTCACAGAAAATTTTGTAACTTAACATTTCAGAGAATGTTCTTGTACGTAGCG
>OX030970.1:4685868-4775868 GCA_943735955.1 Piscicola geometra | reverse complement strand
TTTTGCTCAATTTCACCAACAACATTTGTACAAACCAACTTTCTAACTTAACGACTAACACTTCAAACTACGGACCAGCTGGTGAGTTGAGTGGTGGTCCTCCAATGGCCAGCAACCAAACCTTCTTCACAGCCAATGCCACATCGAACCTCACCACAAGCGGGCCTAACTCATGGGCAGAAGCAGTCGCGAACAAAAACCTCTCCCTCACCACATCTGCTTCATCCACCACCTCTTCCAGCACCTTGAACACCTCCACAAACACAACGCTCAATGAAGATGAAATGGCGTCTGCCGATGCTGGCGTCGACGAAGAGGAAAAGTTCCGAGATGAGAGGATCTCGGCGGCGATCAACAGCCATGAAGGCTGGGGCAGGAAGGTGATTCGACAAGACACAGCATGGCTGGTGGAGGAGGGACTGCGCGAGGTGGATCCAATGCAGGGCACTCTGACATCCAAGCAGGCCATCACAGGCACTGCCATCTGGGAGTCGCTCAAGTCGAAGCCGTTCGATCTTCTCTCGTCCCCTCTCTGGCACCCCAAACTCGCGCCGTCTCTTCCCCCTCACTCAGAAGCATTTAATGCACCATCTTTTCGACCCCCTCAGATTATGCCTTGGTCACCCATTGACGTTGCAACCACCTCACTCAGCCAGACGAGTATTCCTCAGAAAGCATCCATGGATGAGGGAGTGGCGTGGTCTTCGGACGCCTCGAAGAAGGACGACATGGCGTGGTCGAGTGCTGGCACGAAGAACGGACTCGAGTGGCAACGAAGCAGTAACAGCAGTCTCCACCGCAGTTCATCAACGGGCAGTTGGTCTGAGCAGGTGAATGGAGGAGAGACGGTCGAGAAAAGAAAGTCCGAAATGGACGAAGGAGCATCGGTGTGGGGCAGCAAGGGATGGGGCGGGTCGAGCAGCAAGGGTTCTTCTAATAACCTGTGCAAGCTCGACAATGACGTCTTCAGCATGCCCTCCTTCCCTGCCAACCCACTCAAGACGAACAACAACAACCCCCTCGAGGACCCCCTCCAGTCCTGGAAACCAATGGCTCGTCTACTCTCCTCTACTGATTACTGAATATACTAATTTCTGATAACTCCACAATTTATTTATATTTAGTTTATTACTATTTTTTACATTACAATAATACACTACAACTAAGAATATTAATAACATGGGGTAAACCCAGGCGAGCTTCAAATTTTAATTTGAAATTTAAAAAATAAAGCAACTATCAACCACCTTCACAGCACCCCGAGGGCTGGCGGGAGCAGGCGTGGGGGGGCATTGGTGGCATGCCGAGGGGCAAGTCGCTCACTGCGTGGAATGACGATGCTGCTCTCTACACCAACAGAATAGTACGTTGAGATTTAGAAAATAGTTTTTTAATATTAAAATATGCGTTATGCGTACTTAAATGTTAGAATACTTAATATATTAAAATATATATTTTTGATATTTACATATAAAAACATTTAAAATATCAAAAGATAAATTTTTGATATTTTCATATAAGGATATTTTAAATTTTATAACATTTATAGTTGCATATTCAAATACAATATTAAAATATACGTTGCATCTTTGTCTATTTTTATTATGAAATTCTTACTGAGTTTATATATGAAATAGCCTTTTTTGAATCTTGCATAATTTAGCATTGCAAGTCCTATCACCTCTGTGGCCCATTGTTGATCTTCAAGCCTCTTTAGGATGTTAATTAATCATTTACTCATAATTATAAAAAATAAAAATATATAATTATTAATAGGAGAATGATAATATAATATTAATATTGTTCTTTTTATTTGTTTTATTGGTTTTCTTCTCATCCTCACCACTTACAGCAATCTCAGAGAAACCTACCTTCCTTACAAAAGATTATGAACTTTGGTCTCAAAGTGAGTTTTTTTCATATCGCTTATAATGCATATGCATTTATTAATATAATTCATTCATAATGTTTTTTATTTATTCATATATATCAAATAAATATCCATTTATGCATATAATTTAATCATAATGCTTTCAAATATTAATATTATTATAAATTAATATGCATTTATTTATATAATTTATTCAAATTGCTTTTAATTAATATTTATTTATTTAAATTTACATTATTTACATAATTTATTCATATAAATTATATTATTCGTCTAGAAGGAGGAAGCTCAGTCAGCCCTCCTATCCCACAACATGAATATGGAGGAGACCTTAGGTTCGTCTTTGTCTTTTTTTTATTGTTTTTCTTATTCTTCTTATTTATCTCCTCATCATCTTTGTGTTATTCTTAGCATCTAGTCTGTGCAATACAAAGTAACAAAAAATAAGTTGTCTAACAGCAATTCAACCCATGATAATCTATTAATGGTGGATAGATAGATAGATAGATAGATAGATAGATAGATAGATAGATAGATAGATAGATAGATAGATAGATAGATAGATAGATAGATAGATAGATAGATAGATAGATAGATAGATAGATAGATAGATAGATAGATAGATAGATAGATAGATAGATAGATAGATAGATAGATAGATAGATAGATAGATAGATAGATAGATAGATAGATAGATAGATAGATAGATAGATAGATAGATAAATAGATAAATAGATAGATATAGATAGATAAATAGATAGATAAATAGATAGATAAATAGATAGATAGATAGATAGATAGATAGATAGATAGATAGATAGATAGATAGATAGATAGATAGATAGATAGATAGATAGATAGATAGATAGATAGATAGATAGATAGATAGATAGATAGATAGATAGATAGATAGATAGATAGATAGATAGATAGATAGATAGATAGATAGATAGATAGATAGATAGATAGATAGATAGATAGATAGATAGATAGATAGATAAATAGATAGATAGATAAATAGATAGATAAATAGATAGATAGATAGATAGATAGATAGATAGATAGATAGATAGATAGATAGATAGATAGATAGATAGATAGATAGATAGATAGATAGATAGATAGATAGATAGATAGATAGATAGATAGATAGATAGATAGATAGATAGATAGATAGATAGATAGATAGATAGATAGATAGATAGATAGATAGATAGATAGATAGATAGATAGATAGATAGATAGTGTTTGGTTCTCACTATGACGGGGGGCGTCAATAAACAAACACAAGCAGCTAGAGTCGCTTGCTTCATAAAAATCTCAAAAAGCTTTAAAATAGTCAATTTTTATTCTACAGATTTATTATTATTATTATTTATTTAATTTGTTATTTCGCCCTGCTCGACGATGAAGATTATATTATTATTAATCTTTATTCAATAAAATATTAATATGATCAATTGAATCATAATCATCACTTCCTCCTTCTTCTCCCACCACAGCATGGCTGGCCAGGTCTCGCAACCACAGTGACTCTTCGGGCAGCACTCATCCCCCTTCCATCCTTCCTCCCATCATCCCTCCAACCTTCCCTCCCTCCTCCAACCACTTTCCCGCTGAACTCCACTTGCCCCCTCCATCCTCCTCTTCCTCCTCCTCCTCTTCTTTCTCTTCATCATCATCTCTCCGGTTTAACGCTTCCATCAATCCATCTACCAACTCACAAGCACACATCGACAACAACAACATCGACAACAACAACATCAACAACAACAGTATTGATATCGATGTGAGTGCTGCTTGCCGAGGCGTCAACAACATCAATGTCAACAACAACAATGAAGTGAACAAGAATTTGAACTCATTGGATAAACTAAAAGAAACGAATAACCAGTTGAGCAATAACATCAACAACATTTATACAAACAACAACCTCAACAACAACAATTATACAAACAACAACAACCTCAACAACAACAACCACAAATACCTCCTGCAGCAGTTCATCTCAGGCTTAGACATCAACAGCTTGGTAATAAGCTCTCAAAATTTTCGTGATATAAAAAAGAAAATGATTATTGTAATTATTATGGTTATTATTGTTATTTATACATAATAAGCTTTCTTCGCATCACTTATCGTGCATTGTGATACAAATTATAGGCTACAACATGCATCATAGATCTGCGTTTTCATTTATATTTCTCTGCAAGCGGCTCATCATGCGACGTTTAGAAGCACTGCAACACCGCCAACAGACGGGCAAGCAGCAGCAGCCAGTGCAGCAACAACAGCTCATGCAGCAACTCTTCCAGAGCATTCAGGCGGTCCTCAGTCACGGACTGCTGCCGATGCAAGCGATCACTCCGGCCAGTCTCTCAAACCCCGTCTTCCTGAGCAGTCTGCAGACCCTGGTACGCCTGCATGAGACGCAGCAGAAGCTCGTGCAGGGCCTTCACAGCGGCTTCTTGCCGTCGCAGCAGCAGTGCGTTCTCGACACCGCCGCTGGCCTGCAAGGTCGCATCGACGCGATCAAGACGCAACTCCTCCACACCTCGCTCCCTCCCCTCCCACCCTCCTCCTCCTCCTCCTCCTCTTCCTCGTGGAACCTCGAGAAACATTCCTCCGTTGATTTCGCCAACTTGAATCCGCTCACTCTGAGTCTGCCGCCCCCGTCAGCAACATCTGCATCGTCGCTATGGCAGCCCATCTCCGGTGCGGCCTCCTCTCTCACGTGGCTGGGAGACGACCTGAAGTCGCCACCACCGCCCCTGCCGTCGTTGCCATCCTCTACCAACTCACTCGGCTTTTCGTCAGCAGCGACAAAAACTTCTCATCTTTTTTCGCCGCTACCACCAGCATTACCGACCACTGAATCGACATCTATTCCGACTGCCACACCTACCACTGCAGCTACAACCACCACCACCGCCAATCCAAGCCTGCCTTCAACGCTCGACATTGAGGAGTTTGTTCCGGGCAAGTTGTGGCAAGGACCCAGTCAGAAGGCCGTTGAGGACGATCCATACCTCACTCCGGGCAGCATCCACCCGCACAACAGCGCCACTCGCCTCCACAACGACACCTCAGCCTCCACCCCCTCCCTCTCCACCCCCTCCCTTTCCTCCCCCAAGCCGCGCCAAGTCGCCACTAATGTCAAACTACCGCCGTGGAGTCTGCCCGACAACGACCGTAATAACAACAACAACAACAACAACAACAACAACAACAATGATAATAACAACGACTTTTGGCCTGCAGCTTCAAGCCACAACCACAACAACAACAACAACTTCTCACATCCATACCTCAAACAGACCAGCTTAAATGCTTCTAATAATACTACCACTACTTCGACGACCAACAACAACAACAACAATAATCTCAATTTTACGAACAACACGAAGAATAACATGAGTAATAGTAATAGTAATAGTAGTAGTAGTAGTAGTAGTTGGACGGGCATGCACAGAAGTGTCTCTTGGGCTTCCGGTGATCTCTGCAACAACCTCAACCAGGGTGGGTGCTTGTCCATCATGAATATTCATTCCATCGTGAATATTCATTCCATCATGAATATTCATTCCATCGTGAATATTCATTCCATCATGAATATCCATTCCATCATGAATATTCATTCCATCGTGAATATTCATTCCATCATGAATATTCATTCCATCATGAATATTCATTCCATCATGAATATCCATTCCATCATGAATATCCATTCCATCATGAATATTCATTCCATCATGAATATTCATTCCATCATGAATATCCATTCCATCATGAATATTCATTCCATCATGAATATTCATTCCATCATGAATATCCATTCCATCATGAATATTCATTCCATCATGAATATTCATTCCATCATGAATATCCATTCCATCATGAATATTCATTCCATCATGAATATCCATTCCATCATGAATATCCATTCCATCATGAATATTCATTCCATCATGAATATCCATTCCATCATGAATATCCATTCCATCATGAATATCCATTCCATCATGAATATTCATCCCATCATGAATATTCATTCCATCATGAATATTCATTCCATCATGAATATTCATTCCATCATGAATATTCATTCCATCATGAATATTCATTCCATCATGAATATTCACTCCATCGTGAATATTCATTCCATCGTGAATATTCATTCCATCATGAATAATCATTCCATCATGAATATTCATTCCATCATGAATATTCATTCCATCATGAATATTCATTCCATCGTGAATATTCATTCCATCATGAATATTCATTCCATCATGAATATTCATTCCATCATGAATATTCATTCCATCATGAATATCCATTCCATCATGAATATTCATCCCATCATGAATATTCATCCCATCATGAATATTCATTCTATCATGAATATTCATTCCATCGTGAATATTCATTCCATCATGAATATTCATCCCATCATGAATATTCATTCCATCATGAATATTCATCCCATCATGAATATTCATTCCATCATGAATATTCATTCCTTAATGAATATTCATTCCATCATGAATATTCATTCCATCATGAATATCCATTCCATCATGAATATTCATCCCATCATGAATATTCATTCTATCATGAATATTCATTCCATCGTGAATATTCATTCCATCATGAATATTCATCCCATCATGAATATTCATTCCATCATGAATATTCATCCCATCATGAATATTCATTCCATCATGAATATTCATTCCATCATGAATATTCATTCCATCATGAATATTCATTCCATCATGAATATCCATTCCATCATGAATATCCATTCCATCATGAATATTCATCCCATCATGAATATTCATTCCATCATGAATATTCATTCCATCATGAATATTCATTCCATCATGAATATTCATTCCATCATGAATATCCATTCCATCATGAATATCCATTCCATCATGAATATCCATTCCATCATGAATATCCATTCCATCATGAATATTCATCCCATCATGAATATTCATTCCATCATGAATATTCATTCCATCATGAATATTCATTCCATCATGAATATTCATTCCATCATGAATATCCATTCCATCATGAATATCCATTCCATCATGAATATCCATTCCATCATGAATATCCATTCCATCATGAATATTCATTCCATCATGAATATTCATTCCATCATGAATATTCATTCCATCATGAATATTCATTCCATCATGAATATTCATTCCATCATGAATATTCATTCCATCATGAATATTCATTCCATCATGAATATTCATTCCATCATGAATATTCATTCCATCATGAATATTCATTCCATCATGAATATTCATTCCATCATGAATATTCATCCCATCGTGAATATTCATTCCATCATGAATATTCATTCCATCATGAATATTCATTCCATCATGAATATTCATTCCATCATGAATATTCATTCCATCGTGAATATTCATTCCATCATGAATATTCATTCCATCATGAATATTCATTCCATCATGAATATCCATTCCATCATGAATATCCATTCCATCATGAATATCCATTCCATCATGAATATTCATTCCATCATGAATATTCATTCCATCATGAATATTCATTCCATCATGAATATTCATTCCATCATGAATATTCATTCCATCATGAATATTCATTCCATCATGAATATTCATTCCATCATGAATATTCATTCCATCATGAATATTCATCCCATCATGAATATTCATTCCATCATGAATATTCATTCCATCATGAATATTCATCCCATCATGAATATTCATTCCATCATGAATATCCATTCCATCATGAATATCCATTCCATCATGAATATCCATTCCATCATGAATATTCATTCCATCGTGAATATTCATTCCATCATGAATATTCATTCCATCATGAATATTCATTCCATCATGAATATTCATTCCATCGTTCATTCACTTCTTACATAGCCTTTATAGTTTACACCACGTTAATGATATTCGTCATTGCATTGTATTTTATAATGTCAGCTTTTCCGTGCACGTGACTAGGATTCATTTCTTAAATTCGGCCAGCTGGCATCATCAGCAACTTTTGTGGCTGGAACGAGAGTAGAGAGGGAAGCCTTGCGTAGTGAAGGCTGATTTATTGCCAAAGGGGCGATTGTAGGATTCGAACCCGTGGTGCAAGATTGAAGCTGTCTGCCCTGCTTCATACATAGTCGCTTCTATAGCAGATTGATTTTTAAATCCATTTAGGCTACTACAGCGACTACAGCTGACTTGATTGATTTATCGAAAAGCCGTCTTTGCACTTGAATTGATGTGTACTTGTCTTCTTCGTTTCTACCATGCATCCTTCTGACAAAAGCCACGAGTCGGTGTTTCAAGGTCATTCGAGTGACGTTGATCCGGGGAGGTCTTAGGCCAATCCGGCAACTATTCTCAGCCACGACGACACATCAACTTATAACCATAATCTTTCTTCCATTAAGATTGTTTATAATCAATAAAAAATGGGAAATAACACATGGGTCTTTGAACTCTAGTATATAAAAACACATGAAAAAAAAAGTCACCAACGTACAATGTGCACCAACTCTTAAAGCAATAAAGTGTAAAAAAGCGACAGTTATGCGTGGAATTCTAGTGACCTAAATATGGAAAAAGCGAAAATAAGAGATTGGAAAAAATAGAGATTTAAACGTTTTTTTTATATTTTTATATTTTAACTTTTTATTTTTATTCCCTATTTGTACTCAGTGAGCAACTGCAACATCATGCCATCTCTCGGTGTGCCGTCCAACTGGCTACTCATCAAGGGCATTCCTCAGGTTAGTTAATCAATATATATAATCCATGTTCATCTCGTTCCATCACATACATCACATCCCACCACTAAGCGCCTGTTAATTTCCAAACAGTGACCCATCACTTTAGAACCCACCACTGCACCACAACAGCACTTGGACAACCAAATGGTCCAAGGCTTGTGCCAGGGCAGTGTGGTGTGCAGTCAGGTGGGCGGAGGCTTCGAGGGCGGTCGATGGGTGGTCGGCTTCGGCAAGCTGGACGATGCAGTGGCGCTGGTGAAGCAACTGCGGGGAAGTCCTCTTAGAGTGGACTTCATCGCTGAGGCAGACGCCAGCAACCTCATCAGACTGCAGCACTTGTCCACGCCTGCCTTCATGCCAAACGTCGGCGTCGTGCCGCCACTCAACAACCACCTCAACAATCTCAACGCCAATAACTTCAACACTAATCATCTTAATAATAACAACTTTAACCCTAACCACCTCAACAACAACAACAACAACTTCAACAACAACCACTTCAACAACAACCTCAACAACAACCACCTCAACAACATCCCATTTAACAACCAACTTAACAACCACCTAAACAACCCTCTAAACAACCCACTCTTCAACAACAACAACAACACACACCCACTGCACAACAACGTCTCACCGCACAACGCGCCCTTCTTCAACAAATTCCTTTTCGACCACTTGCATCCATCCATCCGGGGAGCTGGGGCTAACCACTGGAACCCCCCCATGCTAGCCCCTCCCCCCCCATCATCATCATCATCATCTTCACTCTGGGGAAGTCCACGCAACATGAGGGGTGCTCAAGGGGCCGTGTGGCCAGTCGACGAGCACGAACATGCCTACCTGCCCGGAGATCTGCTAGGCGGCCAGTGATGCGTTTTCTTGTTTTTTGGTCCGTTAATGCGATGTTGTTGGGCTCATTGTGTGGTTCGGTTTTAGGTCCGTTGGTGCAGTTTTGTTGGGCCGTTAATAAGGTATTGATATTAAAGTGATTAAATATGGATGTTGTTGGGCCGTTAAGGATGGAGTGTTGTTATTGCTAGGGTGGTTATAGGCAGTATTCTTTGTGTGGCAGTGTTGCTGGTTTTGTTGTTGGCGTGCACTAGGGCAGTGCTGCTGGTGTGGTTGGTGATGACGGGCAATGAGGTGCTCTGAAAGGACAGCGGCTTCGACGTCTCCAGAGCTTGTTGTTACGTTGTATTTCGTATGTATCGAGCTGGCAGTCGTCTGAGTTACTTACTTCCTATATCTTCCATTGTGTTCGTCCCGTTATTCTTTCAATTAGTTATTTATGTTTATTTATTTTTCATTTTAATTAATTGTGTTGCTTAAATTAATTTAATATTTTCTTTAACAATTAAAGCGATTAATACTCATTAAAAAATTTAATCAAATAATATTTAAAAGACTCCCCGATTATATGATCATCCACATGTATGTATAATATACTTGCTAGTATATAATATGTTCTCTTTCAATCTCCTACAACTCCTGCTTAATCTTATTGGTTGCGTAGTTATAAGACAATTAATCCTTAAACGTCTTTGACAATTAACTTAATTTTAATTGCTCCATTAATTATCAGCATTTAATGTAAGCATTTAATGCGCCATTTAAACAATCGTAGCACAATTATGGACAAAACAAAAGTATTTAGAGACATTCTTGAACACCGTCTTAATAACACAACCCCACACCATTGCTGCTAGCCATATACTCGGCCAGGAATATCGGTTCATTATTAGAAAACAGTGTAAATTAATGCCAAACCAACTCTATATTTTTATTTTTCAATTAAATTCACATGCAATAAGACACGTTGAACTAATTATAAAATTAAAACTAGAAATTAAAATGTAAGTTTCAAATGAACTTTTTGACGCTTTCGATTCTCTGAATATCGCTAAATTAATTTTAAGAAATAAAATTTAAAGTGTAAATAAAAATTAAATCTGACATTTGAATGACTTTTTCGACTTGTTTGGTTTAGTGTACAGCTACTTGAGTGGGTCTATAGAGGCACTGCAATTCCAATGAGGATTTTCATGAGAATTCTTTCTGATATTTCACAATTTCCCAAATAAATAATAAAATGACAAGTTGTGTTATCTTTTTTTTTATACCTTTTTCAATTTGGCGGGCCTAAATTTAGTTTACATTGTTTTCTAATAATGAGCCGGCATTTCGATGAATAATTATTATCCAATAATATATTAATATATTCAATATATATAATTATGTTAATATATTAATAATAATAGTAATTCTGGGAATACTACGTATCAGCGATTTTTCCATGTAGCTATAAAAACTTCAGTGGTCACATATCATCATCATCAACATCATCATCATCATAACCACCATCATCACCATCATCATCCTCATCATAATCATCACCAACATTATCATGATCAAATCATAGGAGGCAAATTGATGCACGAGAAGATTATCGATAGCATAATCAGTACTACTACTACTACTACTTCTACTACTACTACTACTACTACTACTACTTCTACTACTACTGCGACTACTACTACTACTGCTACTACTACTACTACTACTACTACTTCTACTACTACTACTACTTCTACTACTACTGCGACTACTACTACTACTGCTACTACTACTACTCCTACTACTACTGCTACTACTACTACTACTACTACTACTACTACTACTACTACTACTACTGCTTCTACTACTACTACTACTACTACTACTCCTACTACTACTGCTACTACTACTACTACTACTACTACTACTACTACTACTACTACTACTACTACTACTGCTTCTACTACTACTACTGCTACTACTACTACTACTACTACTACTACTACTACTACTACTACTACTACTAATACTACTACTACTTGCAAGTGATTTCATTTCTTTGAGACGTTATTGTAATAATGTAAGAAATGCTTTCATCTATTCGATCTGCCTACAAGTATGATGCTTTTCACGAGACAGTCACATAGCTCAATCATCATCATAATAGCGATGGTAACAGACACATGGCTCTTGCTTCTTACCCTTCGTCAATCCTCGTTATCACATACTCTTCCTTCAAATGCCCATGTTTCATCCAACCTCAAATTGAAATTTTTTCTTTTTTCTGACGGATAAATATTGAAATAGTAAAGTTATAAATATTTAGAAAGAGTTTCCCGCTACATGCAATGCTTCTAGGAAATGTCTTGGGAGTTGAGTCTTTAACTTGGTTCACATCAACCAACCAACGTTCATACAGGCTTCTGATGCCCCCCATTGAATCAAACATGACGGACCTGAAAGGGAGACATAACGGACATTAAAGAGAGAAATGTCTGCGGATTTAAGAGGGAGACATGTCAGCGGATTTGCTAAGCATCTTTTACGTCATCAAAAGGCTATCCATCATATGATATACTACAATATTATAAATAAAAACCATGTTGAATATTATATTGTGTATTAGAACAATTATATATTATTTATAGAGAAGGCGTTTTATTTGGAAGAATAAATGGTTTTTGTGCGTACAAAGTTATCGCATACTTACTGCGGCCATTGTCTTCTGTTTACGGTTACTTTCGTGAGTCGTGTGTGCAGCAGTAATTGTAAATAAACAAGAAATTATCGGCCGGCGAAGGACTTTGTAATGGCTTATTTGAACTTTCTATTGAGTTATGTATATTTTTCAAAATGTCTGTATACCTCTCCATATAATATCTCTCTGTGAAAATTGCAAATTCATTCAAGCGAAACACTGACTTCTCACGCCGTCAAGTCGAGCGCATCTGTTTAACAACCATGGCCTCTTTTTTTAGACCAAACATTCTTACGGCTTTATCATTTCTCTAGATTGTAGTACAATTTGTGAGTAATTATTCATAATAAATATTGTGTTTTTGACTCGTTTTTAAATAAATTCTAATTAAATTTGGTTTATTATTTAAAATTATTATTTTAATTATTTATGATGTTCAATCGGCTTTTAGCAACATTTATGCACATGGCCGACATTTAAATTCTCATTTTCATTACATGATCATTATGTGATTCTTTCTTCACAATCCTGGGTATTTATTTTATCGTTATTATTATGATTATTGTTATGATTATCATCACTATTATCATTACTATTATTATTATTATTAATTGCAATGTTTTAATCCTACACAAACTGGTTTGAATCCACCAATCATTGAGCGCGCATACTTCCATATTTTTGCATTGTTGTTTGAGCCATTACTTTTGAAATGTTATTTAAAGGTGGTTTAATTCAACGAGAATAATTCTTTTTTTGACTGTTGAAGTTACCTTTCAAGCTACACACACACACCCACAAACTCACACACACACATACACACACACACATACATACATACATACACACACACAAACACACACACAAATATTATATATATAATTTATTTTGAAAATAAAAGATTGAAAATAGCAGGCATCTTTAAAAAGAAAACTTGATGGGATGATGGCGAGACCCTCATCGAGAGATGATCGGAGGAAAGCATCGACAGGACGATACGCTCTGAGGCCACTGTGAAGTTATACTCTTGATCGAGCGCTCTTGAATTTGATGAAAGAACGCTATAGAAATTTATTTGATTGATTGATTGATCGTAGAGACCGACTGAACCTGATATTTATGATTCGGCTGAAATCGAAATGAAGCGGAACTATCATAAATTAACGTAAATGTCAATAAAATGATTGTTGTTCCAGATGCTAGTAGATGTTATTTAAACAATCAGTCTTAAAGACACCTATAAATCACTCAACTACGATATCTTATAGATATCCAACGGAAATGAGAACCGAACCCAAATTTAATAGTTCGAGCTCAATTGAGGATATGTGGTGAACGGGTAGCTGAGTCGGCAACGAAAATGAAAATATGCAGCCCAAGTGACCTGGAAGCCCGTTCGGGTTAAACGCCACTATAATGATGTTCGTCATTATTATTATTATTATTATAGGTATCAGATTGCGAAATTAAGCTGAAACTATAAATATAAGTTTTGGCCATAAAAGGGCTGAAATGTAACTTTGAATTCGACCGAAATCGAAACTAATAAAATTTGCAATTTCGGCCACGTACTTTCGGTCGGTCTCTACTTGATTGAAAAAACCGCCTCACCTTGACGAGTTTCTTCTTCGCCTCAAGTGCAGGCTTCCTCTGGAGCATCGACGCACTTGGGTGACGGCAGGAATGGAACCCACGCTAGTGAGTTGAATGATAAGCGTTTCACCGCAACATCCTGTTGCCCATTTGTTGATACCTTCACTGCCCACACTTGCCTCTATTTCTTATTTATTTGAAAGTCTTTTCAAAAAGTGGCTCTCTTTATGAATGAAACTTGTCGACTTGAAAAGATTAGATCTCTCTAAACAATTCAAAAACTAATTAAATGAGTTTTCCTTTTTTTTCAAAATTAGGTCTTTTTCTAGTGTATAATTTGGATTTATAAAAAAATAAAGTTGTCTTAAATTTTAGCTTTTTTTTATTACGTCAACTGAAGCATGATAAATTTTTTTATGACCAAACTGTTTTGTAAATTATTTAACCAATAAATAAGAAGAAAGGAAAAAGATGTAGTACAGGAAAAAAGTCTGAAAATACTCGTAATTTAGCTTTTAAAATAGAACAATTTAACAAATGTTATTTTTTAAATATAGTCGCAAAACTACATAGTTTTCGTGAAAGTTAATACATAGTTTTTAATGATCAAGGACAACGGCTATTGCGCCTACCAAAGAGACGAGATTATCTATACAAAAAATAAATAGATCAAGTAGCCAATACAAGCACAGCATCCAGCCATCCCCAAGAACCAGTTCCCCTCCAGCTTCCACTGCACATCAACTGGCATCGTCAACTCCAAGAAGATTGAAAAGACTCACGATTATTTGGCAAGAAAAATAAATCTTCTTCAGGGACAGAAGCAGCCGAGAAGACACCGGTGTCGATGGCGTTGAGAACGAAGAATTGAGAGCAGGATCCTCTTCCGGACATGAAACCCTGAACGAAGAAGTCATGCAAAGTGCGGGAGTGACTATAGGGAGCCATCAGCAACTTCTGTGACTGCTAGATCGGATGAGGGAAACGAAAAAACTTCAGACATCACTAGAACCTCAGTAGCAACCTGCGATGTCGCTTCCCTCATCCAACGTAGGAGTAAGTGTTGTGAACTGCATTTTCCATGTTTCTCCATTCATGGTTAAGATGCTTTCTTTACAATTCCTCGTCTGTCGCTTCTTTTGCTTGACTTGTTGTTGTAGTTTTTAATATTGTTTGTACTCTCAGAAAGATGTTCTCTTTGCCAAATAATTTTGAAAGTCTCTTCCAGATTGATCTTCTTGGAGTTGAAGATGCTACTTGATGTTCAGTTGATGTGCAGGTGGAAATTTGCTCTTGTGGCCGCATGGCTGCTGTGGCTGCCTGGCCTCTCAGCAGGAAGCACAGTCTCATAAAGGTATCTCCTTCGTCTTTGCTGAGGTCTTTTTGTCTCTAAGCCTGAGAATGTGGCCCATTTCAAACAACAAAAATAAAAATAAAAATTCATTTCGTAATTCTGACTTTTTCCTCCATCCAAAAGTTACGCAGTATATTTAGAATATTTAGGGTCAGGTTTTATAAAAAATAATATTTTAATACAAAGTTTCCATTGCACAGTCTCATTTTCAAACCGTACATTATCAAATACGTGTGTGTGTTTGCTTGTGTGTATGTGTGTGTTTGTGTGTGTGTGTGTGTGTTTGTGTGTGTGTGTGTGTGTGTGTGTGTGTGTGTGTGTGTGTGTGTGTGTGTGTGTGTGTGTGTGTGTGTGTGTGTGTGTGTGTGTGTGTGTGTGTGTGTGTGTGTGTGTGTGTGTGTGTGTGTGTGTGTGTGTGTGTGTGTGTGTGTGTGTGTGTGTGTGTGTGTGTGTGTGTGTGTGTGTGTGTGTGTGTGTGTGTGTGTGTGTGTGTGTGTGTGTGTGTGTGTGTGTGTGTGTGTGTGTGTGTGTGTTCAGAAACAAGTTATGCCATATAAAAGATCTACCAGCGTGTTACAATGACTTTCATTCTTCTAAACAAGCTGAAAACTACTTCAAGAATGTTTCAATTGATAAAATAATTCTAATTATAAATTAATAGACACAGATTATAAAAAATGTATAGACGCACCTAATTGAAAATTAGCAATTATAGTTAATTAGAAATTAATAGACACAGCTAATTAAAAATAAATGAAGATAAGCCAAGAAGGAATAGTGAGATAATTTTATGCAGTTTAATTGGTCAGTGAAGAAGCTCTCACTCCTGAAAACTTGCTTGCCAAAGTGGAGCGTTATATGGGCCTAATCAGATCATACGTTTCATAATCTTATTTAGAGAAATGTATTTAAAATCTTTTACTCTATTATAAATTATTAACAAGTTTCCTGCGTTCCATTTCTTAATATATTTTCAAACGGGAACACACAACCTACTGCGCAGGAAATGTTGAGAGTCTGCAACAAGAGGTAGTAGCATCGACAGTGACAAGCGCACAAACAACCTGAACCCTTCTTCAGCTCAATAAGAATATAACAAGAATAACAAACACTTAACAATCTCAGCTGTCTAAACAATATTATTTATCACTATAAGTTATAGAATATAACTTCACAACTATGCCATACACACAATGTAACCTATGTAAGTATGGAAATATTTGAGTATAAATACATAAGCCATGACAAAAATTCAGGTATTTAACAAAATTTGTAAAAAAGTAACTATTTCTCAAAAACAAATCAAAGACATATTGCCTGTTTCGTCAACCATTGAAAATTATAAAATTTTCAATTTATCTAGGTTCTAGAATGTTGTTTAAATGTGTTAATTTTTTGTAGTCATTAAAGCATGGCCATTAAATTAGTTTTGGTCATAAAACTTGAATTAAATGGCAATTAACAAAAAGTTAAGTGATTTAGATTTATCACATCTGAAACCTTCTAGCAAAGAAAGCGCTTTTGTTGAACTCAGGAGTGACAATGATGCTCGAGTCAAACTTCCCTTGCGTAGGAAAAGTAGCAGCGGATTTTACGAAACTTTTAAGTCGTCAGATGAAAGAGACAAAAAAAGTTCTCCCTCTGTGGCAAAAATTCCCAGATTAGATTCAAATGTTGAATTGAGTTTTAGTCAAAATGGATGGGATCAAAATAGCAAAAAGCAAACGAACGAGCTTGACAGAACAGTCATCACTAGTTTAAGCTACAACTCTGCTCTGCCTTCTGTTAAAAATGACTTCTTGAACCATTCTTATCTTCCTGGTTCCAGTATTCTAACCCCCGAAAATGCAGAAAATGTTATAAGTAAAAGTTTGATTACTTCACAAGGCAGCCATCTCTTCCACAACACCAACTCATCTTCATTTGTCTTGCCTTACCCACCATTATCAAAAAATGAAACTTCTTGCACTGTCCCACTTGAAACAAAAGGTTTGAGATAAATCTTTTATACTAAGCACTATTCTTTCTATTATTCTGTTATCTGATTTCACTCACTCATAAAACATTTTGATATATTTAGGAATAACTTTCTGTTTAAATATAATCAATAAAAAATATTATTTTGAACAAGTATTGAATGAAGGGTGAACTGACTAATTAGTTCTAATTTATATTTTATAAAGTACTTGCATGGAATAAGGTTTGAAAGCATTTAAATTTGAAAAATTTTTCAGATTTATAAAGAATAATAAAATATGCTATAAAGAGGATGATATGTTAAAGAATGCATAAATCATTAAGATGTATGATGATGGGATTTAGTTTGCAATCTATCAAGACTTTGTTTCAATACTTCATGCATGTATTAAACATTCTCTGAATCTAACTAAATCTATTCAGATTTGCAGTAAAAAAACTATATAAGAACTCATAGATTATGTGGCAGATTATTCATTCTTAAAAGCCACTGCACAAATTGTATCCTAATTTTTAACCTAATACTTTAATATAATGCTTTGTAACTATAGTTATTGAAGTCATGATTTAAGAAGGCAAAAATAAATGACTTTTATTTCTCATCTTTTCTATCACTCAATTATTTTAATTATTATGATTTACACAATTTGATTGCAAATGTTATTAAATCAAACAAATATAAGAAGCACATTTCGAAATAACTTCACATGAGTGATCGAATTTCCCAGCCCACTTCTCATGAACTAGCTGCATACATGTGTGTTAGGACTCACAGGTCGGCCTACCAACATATGAAGATCACTGTCATACATCTATCAAGTCAATGTATGCTGGGAAATAAATTCACTTTATTTTCACATGCGACCATTCTAGCTATCCTCTCTCCTCTCATTCTCTTTCTCTCTCACTACATTCCTCAGATCACTAAAGCCCTCTTTTCACGATCTCTCAAAACTTTTTCAACTAATTTTCTCATAGGACATACACTTTCCCATGCCTCTCTCTCTTAAATCTGCTGTCATTCACCAGCATTCATTGTTTCGAAAACCCCAACCTAGCTTTGACACGGCATAGTTCTATCTATATATAACAACGTATTCGGGTATAAGATATGACTTATTTTCTCTAATATTTAGCTTTATCGAGGGCCACTTAAAAAAATGAAATTAACTATTTGTTATAAAAATGGGTCAAACTGAAATGGATAGATATCATGCAAGTAGCCGATTGTGAGGAGTGAAGTGATTGGAAAAGGAACTACCGTTTTAGCGAAAAAAAAGCAAAACTTGTCTTACTTTTTTAAGTTTGTCTTTAAAGATTTTCTTTTGGCTCATCAAAAAAACAAATATCATTCTTTTGTATAAATCAAACACTACAATTCCAATATCATTGGCTTCTAAAAATGTCAACCCCATTGGAAGCCTGGGTTCTAGGATAAAAAGTCATCAGGATAAAAAAGTCTTCAGGAAAAAAATCTTCAAAAAATTTATTTTTAAGGAAAAACACGTGATTAAAACTTAAAGGATAAAATTTGATACTTTTATCTAATGTTTGCTATATTTTTTTCGTTCAATCTTGAAATAGCTTTTGAATAAATTTGACTTGGCTGTTGTTGTTTTAACACCTCAACCATGAAATTGTTTGCTGGTTCTCGATCGGGGTTATAAAAAGTCTTCAAAGAAAGAATCTTTGAAGAAGAACACGTGATCCTTAAAACTAAAAGATTAAAATTTAATACTTTAATCTAATGTTTGCTCTATTAAAATTAATAAAATTATATAAAAAGCACTTCTCCTTCCCGATTATTCTTTTCCTTCTGGGAGCTCTAACCACATTTCTCTTAAAACTCTGAAAGTTTCATGTCTTCTATTTTATATTTCCAACATAAGCTAAAAAATATTTCAAATAACTAGTTAGTCTTTTTCATTATTTATTAATTAAATTTGTTTCTTAAAATTATTTTAAATTAATTAAAATCACTAAAATTATATAAAAAGTTTTTTTCAATGAAAATCTCTTGTTGAAGACTTTTTATCCTGAAGACTTTTTATCCTGAAGACTTTTTATCCGAATACTTTTTATCCTGAAGACTTTTTTATCCGAAGACTTTTTATCCTAAAGAATTCATATCCTGAAGATTTTATATCTTGAAGACTTTTTATCCTGAAGACTTTTTATCCGAAGACTTTTTATCCTAAAGACGTCATATCCTGAAGACTTTATATCTTGAAGACTTTTTATCTTGAAGACTTTTTATCCGTTTACCGGAAGCCTGGGAGTGAAGCAAACTCGTGTCGTTTTTGAGGAAATGAATCTTCAAATCAGGGAGAAGCGATGGTCTAGCGGTAAAGCTGCTGACTACCAAAGTTCGTGCATTCAATTCCTACCATCATCTCATAGCTCTTGGAGAGGAGATTAGCGTTTCCAAGAGCAACTTAAGCCTATGAGAAGAGGTGAGGAGTAAATTCGTAATTTCTTCTCATCGATCTGCTTATTTATGGAAGCTTTAATGCTAACGTTAATCGATAATTTTAATATACAAATTATTGACCAGCGTATCATAAACTGTGATTACTATTCATTAAAGTTGAATTTTTCCTATCTTCTTCTTTCCCTTATGTCAGAGCTCTGGCACGTCGACGTAGGCTCTCACATTCTTGGACAACAAACGCTATCGGAAGCTGTCTTGGGCCAGCCATCATATCGTTTGTGGTCTCCCTTCGCATCTTGAGAATGCTGCTGATGACCATGTTTTTCCTGGCTGCCCTCTTTTAGTTGTCCCATCAGTTTTGTGTTAGCAATTCTCTTTTTATCCATTCGGAGTTCATGCCCAAGTCACTGTTGTTGACGTTGGTGAACTCTTTGAACTATCGCTTGAGCACCTTCCTGACGCTGTAATTTCTCATCTTGTCGATAATATCTTTCTGAATGTCGCTATTTCGAAAACAAGTAGTTGACCTTCTTCAGCTTTTCCCACAGTCCACGTTTCACATCCATAGAGGACAATCGGGATGATGAGCGAGGTTCACAGTTTCATTTTGGTTAGTTGATTAATATTCTTGTTCCTGCAAATGCTGACAAGACCACTCATTGAATTCAAGGCTGTGGTTCTTCCCACTCTGACGGCTTTCGCACTGTCACTAGCTGAGGTCACGCTCGATCCAAGGTTTTTTCCTCTCAGCAGCATGTTCTTCTCCACTCTCTTGACTCTTTCAACAGTTTTTGACCTCGACATCATCTATTCTGTTTGGAGTCGTTTATTTCTTGTCCATACTTTGAGCTGAGCTGACGTTATCCACTCTATCCAGGAATATCTGTGCGTGACTCTATAATCCAGCCATGAGACTGATCTCGTCATCTAAATATAGCTTTTTAATAATTCCTTCAATCACACAATGTTTTTTCATTCCTTCAAGGGCTTCTCGCGTTATATGCTCAAGATAGATGTTGATGAGATCTGCTGACAAAATTAACCCTTGTCGTACACCGTTCGTTTGCGGAAACCAAACTCTTCTGACTTTATGACATTCTTTTTGGAAGAGCTTTTCCATCAGACCAATCATTATGTCTTCCTAGCATTCGAATGACATCCCAATTTTTGGCATCTCCAGAAATTCTTGAAATGGATTTAAAGCAAACCACAGTTCTTCAAGCAGACTAATAAAATGGCGAAATACATTGGAAGTACGTTCATAATAAAATATAATAAAATATATTAATAATATCTAAGAAGAAGCGACCTTCGAGTTGCAGGTCTTACCATCTAAGCCATCCCGCTCGCCAAAAAGTTAGCAGAGCGTGGTTTCGATCCACGGACCTCTGGGTTATGGGCCCAGCACGCTTCCGCTGCGCCACTCTGCTGCATGGAAGTTTGCATCTCATTTAAGACTTTGTTTTAATGCTTCAGATTTTATGGAATCTAACAAACCACTAAAGACGTCAAAATGGAGTGCTTTGTCTAAGTATTCGGTGAAAAACACATAATTTGTGGAGAATTGAGCAGGTTTTAAATTCTAAATGTGTACTCCCTGGGGACCTTTCACACTGGATGCATCTCTGCAGTGATTCAGTCTTGACAAGAGCATTCACAAAGCCAATTGTAAAGAAGAAAGCGACATTTCAATGAGTTCTCATCGAATATGTTGCTTTTCAAAAGACGAGGAGAGATGTCATGTCTTTAATTTATATGAAACAAACTTAAAATGTGTTGTTCTTCACTGATGTGGACTCCTTACTATATTTAAATTCTTTTAAATTATATATATAATAATAATAATAATATGACAATTGGGGAACCGCTTGGAATTCATTGTGACCGCATATAAAGCCCATTGTCCTCTTCTCTCCTAATCAAATATTGGACTCCTCTTTAAGAACTCCATGCACGTGTATATATTTGTGTGTGTATGTGTGTGTGTGTGCGTGTGTGTGTGTGTGTGTTTGTGTGTGTGTGTGCGTGTGTGTGTGCGTGTGTGTGTGTGTGTGTGTGTGTGTGTGTGTGTTTGTGTGTGTGTGTGTGTGTGTGTGTGTGTGTGTTTGTGTGTTTCGCTATGTGTGTCGCTATGTGTGTGGCTTTATGTTTATGTGTGTTCTGTATATACTACCTGCATACGTATGGAGGAGCACTCATGGGAAAGGACAGGAGGAGTTGTTGCACACTGTGGCATGCATTGCTGTGGGAATTTTTGCTCGCGAACATATGCAACCACCTTCCTTTTCCTCTTCTTCCTCTATTCTTTCTTTTATGATTTTTCCACTTTAATTTTCCACATTTTGCTTTTTTGTAAATAATGCTTCCACTGTTTTTCCAAATTCACAAGATTTTTATTTATTTTTTTAAATATTTTAATTTAAATATTTTTGATACTAACACTTAAATAATTGACGATTATTTTTATGATATCTTTTGGAGAATGTATTTTTATTTCTTCTGTTCTTGTCTCCTTTCATGTGTGTGTGTCTGTGTGTGTGTGTAAGTGTGTGTGTGTGTGTGTGTGTGCGTGTGTGTGTGTGTGTGTGTGTGTGTGTGTGTGTGTGTGTGTGTGTGTGTGTGTGTGTGTGTGTGTGTGTGTGTGTGTGTGTGTGTGTGTTTATGTTTGTGTCACGTGATGGTTTAAGTGCTCGCCAGTATATAAGAGACAGACTTATAAGTTATTCAACCTAAAATACAATGACATTATTTTGATTGTTAAAATTCTTGAATCTCATATTTCTTTGAATTGCACTTCATTATTGCTTCATAGTCTATTACAATTAATAATGATTATAATGATTAATAATAATATTCAAGATGATTTTATCGATTAATATTAATGAGTTCGTTCATTTTATTTTTGTTTTCCCAAAAGTTGGCATGCCAACAACAACTTCAAGATCTGAACGTTTTTAAATCTGTTTATAGAGTAAATCATAAAAATTGAGGTTGAATAAAAAAAAAATTCTTATATCTGTAGATATATATAGTTTCATTCATAAAATTTAAAATACATTTGAACATCTGGAAATCCATTCCTGACAAGAAGTTCAGAAGAGACATGAAGACATTTGTCATAAAACAAATAGAAATAAAAAGTATACCGTCATTTTGTATGCAATGCAACGACGAATATCATTATATCGATTACAATCTGAGATATAATAATATATAAGGATTAATAGTTTTGTCATTAAAAAATTAATAGTATTAATAGTAATAGTACTAGTGGTAATAATAATATCATTATTAATAGTAAAAGTACTAGTGGTAATAATAGTAATATAGGAATATACACAGGTAATTAAAGTTGTTCCATGAATAGACAACCACTGTTGCTGATTTGAATGAATAACAACCTGCGGATATTCAATTTTTCATTCATCAACGTTTATATCACTAATTATAATGACAATCAATTAAAACTCTAATGATGCTAATAACTATCAATTAACACTATGATGATGCTAATGACTATCAATTAAAACTCTAATGATGCTAATGACTATCAATTAACACTTTAATGATGCTGATACAACCAACTAAAACTATAATGATGCTAATGACAATCAAGTGTTACTAAGGCTAACTTTAAAAGTAGCCTAAATACTTTTCTGTTAGCAAAATGAGTGGTGTTGAGTACGGAAGTACTTATGACTACTACAACCGTAAGTTTGTGTGTGCGTGTGTGTGTTTGAGTGTGTGCGTGTGTGTGTGTGTGTGTGTGTGTGTGTGTGTTTGAGTGTGTGTGAGTTTGGCCGCTTCCTTGCCATCTCCCGGCTTGGCGACTTCCTCTTCATATATTTGCCCTTCACGACAACCCATCCGAGCATCTCCGAACTGCAATTTCTTTTGTTTTCCGAGCAAACCTCCACGAGCACCTGTTGCCTCCATCAACATGTCTTCAGCGCTGACGGACAGGCTTCCAATGGTGTTTTCAAACAGATTCCATGATTGATTGTCTTTTGAGCAGAGATGTGGCATGTTTAGCGCTCAGGAAAATGATGAAATAGTGGTTTTGTTAACGAGGATGATGATGATGATGATGATGGTAGTGGTGATGATGATGGTGGTGGTAGTGGTGGTAATGATGATGATGATGGCGATGATGATGATGATACTTTTTATCTTTTTTCTGTTGAGATTATTATAAAGATTAAATTTGTGGCAGTGTCAATGTAACTGCTTCAGAGCGTGAGGATGCTTTGATGGATTGTTCAAGTGTTGGTGGAGTGCTTTACTGACTACTTGGCAACGTCATTCACTGGCATTTAAACTCATATCGAGGAGGAGTTGATGTGCTCCTTGTTGTGGTCTTCCTTCATCGTCAGGGTCGTTTTTATTGCCGTTACTGTCAAGCCCGTCTAGAAATCCTCGGCGTTGTCTGCTCTAAGCTTTATGTACTTAAAAGGCTGTGGTGGGGATGATAATGATGATGATGATGATAATGATTATCTTGTTTTTTGCATGGAATATTTTCGTTTTAAGGGGTTGGAATTATTCCTTGTCGACACTCCCAGACTTACCAGAGAGGTTTTTAGTTTCAATCATGGCGAGTAGCCTAGTCAGAAAAATAGTTTCTTGAGGTTTATGTAAAATAAAAAGTTTTAGTCTAATTTGTATTACTATTATTATTATTTCAATTAATTATTTTTAAATGGACAGTCAGTTAATCAAAAATACTTTTTTTTCAGACAGTTTTAGCATGTCGCAGAACAACTACACATACTACCAACAACAACAACAACCTCACCAACAACTCAACTACACCACCAGGCAACCACATACCGACATATCAAAAATGAACATGAACGAGTATAACATCTACAACAACAACAACACTTTCAACCCCTCCACCAACCATTCTACCAATGAGTACCCTCTCAACCTATACAACAACAACAACATCAACAACAACAACACTTTCAACCTCAACAACAACAGCTTCAACTGTGACTTCAATGACGAAAATTACGGCAACATTGACAGCTACAACACAATAGCAGCAAACAACAACATCAACAATGGTATTCCGTCAACCTTCACCTTTCCACAACACATCACCAACCATTCTAACCAAATGCTCTATAAAATAGACCTCCCACCATCATCACCACCCTCCTCATCTTCATCTTCTCCATCTTCATCAGCCATCAATCGACCATCTCTCAAAGGGTTAAAAAATATAATTTATTCATATTTGTTACTAATTTATTCATAATTTATTCATAGTATATTCATAATTTATTCATAATTTATTCATAGTATATTCATAATTTATTCATAATTTATTCATAATTTATTCATAATTTATTCATAATTTATTTATCATTTATTTATAATATATTCATAATTTATTCATAATTTATTCATAATTTATTCATAAATTATTCATAATTTATTCATAAATTATTCATAATTTATTCATAATTTATTCATAATTTATTCATAATTTATTCATAATTTATTCATAATTTATTCATAATTTATTCATAATTTATTCATAGTATATTGATAATTTTTTCATAATTTACTCATAATTTATTCATAATTTATTCATAGTATATTGATAATTTTTTCATAATTTACTCATAATTTATTCATAATTTATCAATAATTCACTCATAATTTATCAATAATTCACTCATAATTTATCAATAATTCACTCATAATTTATCAATAATTCACTCATAATGTATCAATAATTCACTCATAATTTATCCATAATTCACTCATAATTTATCAATAATTCACTCATAATTTATCAATAATTCACTCATAATTTATCAATAATTCACTCATAATTTATCAATAATTCACTCATAATTTATCAATAATTCACTCATAATTTATCAATAATTCACTCATAATTTATCAATAATTCACTCATAATTTATTCATAATTTATTTATAATTTTTTCATCATTTTTTCATCATTTTTTCATAATTTTTTCATTAATTTTTTTTAATTTTTCATAATGTATTCACAATGTATCCATAATTTATCCCTAATTTATTCATAATTTGTCCATAATTTATTCATGATTTATTCATAATTTATTTATATATTATTCATAATTTGTCCATAATTTATTCATGATTTATTCATAATTTATTTATATATTATTCATAATTTGTCCATAATTTATTCATGATTTATTCATAATTTATTTATATTTTATTCATAATTTATTTATATTTTATTCATAATTTATTTATATTTTATTCAAATTTATTATTAATTTATTCATAATTTATTCCTATTTTAATTAAATTTATTTATAATTTATTCATATTTTAATTAAATTTATTAATAATTTATTCATGTTTTAATTAAATTTATTGATAATTTATTCATATTTTTGGTTTTCGAAATTCTACAGGAGTTCATTTTGCATTCCTGATTTTTAGTTGAGATGCATATAAAAAAATGGACAACACTACGTAGACAGTACTTACCTACATGCATTGTTTGCCTATCCACATTCGAGTGTTTAGTTATCTCGACTGCAACAATACCTCACTGCAGCTCTCTCGACACCAACAACAACGGCAACAACAACAACAACAACATCATCATCCACACGGAACTGCCCTTGAAGTGCGAGAAACTAACAAGGTTTTATACTTTTAGACATTTTTTTGGGGTGTTCTTGATGTATGTACTTTTGTTATATTTTTGTTACAATGCACAATCATCACATAGACGAAAATTCGTCTTTTAAATCCTTTATATAAAGAAACTTTAACTTGTAAACGTTTTTTTCTCTCAACATTAACTGCTATCAAAAGTCCATTTTATATGGTAAAACTAGTCATAACTTGCACCCATGTATAACGCGCACTCAATATTCAATACCAAACAACTTCACTTTTCAACAAGCACCCCAACCAAACTTGCCACTGCAGAGAGAAGATGGCTGAATACCTGAGGACCCGCTGCGACAAACACTTGAAAATCATGCACGCCAAGGTGGCTCAGAAGTCATATGGCAGTGAAAAAAGGTGGGTGTTTGGGTGGATGGATGGATGCATGGATGCATGCATGGAAGGATGGAGGATGCATGGATGGATGAATTGTGTGGAAGGGACAGGAATATATGACTGTATGAATAGTGGAGTGGTTAGGAAATTGATGAATTTTGTGGGTGGTTATGTAGGTAAGATTAGTAATGGATAAAATAGATCAGAGTGACGATCGGGACCTAAAATATAAGAGGCCAGACCATTTTTCTTACAGTTTATCTGTTCTTTCTAAAAAACGTTCCATCCAAAAAATTACAAAACTCTACACAGCCATTCTACTCTCCACACAAACACCTCAACCTCCACCACGCAACACCCATCACAGGTTCTTCTGTCCACCTCCATGCATCTACCTCTCTGGGAAGGGATGGAAAAAAACTCTAGAATACCTCAACACTGTCAAAGGTGTTTTTGTGTGTTTTAAAACTTTTTGTGTCACATTAGTTATTTATTCATAGTAATAAAGGTTAAAATGTGGAAATATACTTTTTTTTACATTTATTTTTATTCTAAGGTTTTCCATTTTATTTTTAAATATACCATTACATAAGAACCTAAAACTCCATATTAATTAGTTAAATGAAAGACTCATTACTGCTTAAATCATTGAATCTATTAGTGAGATTTCGTCATCAATAAAATACAATAAAATAAAATAAAATACAATATAATACAAGTGTTTTAAACTTCCTTTGACAGGAAACACCAACGTTGACCTGGAGTCGGAGGTGCAGGTGTGTGCATACATGGGCATCGAAAACAACAGTCAAGAACTGGTGCCTCTGAACCTGGATGGAAAGGTGTGGTGGAGGGAGGCGCTACTGTTCTGTGTATTGTGTACTCTATTGTATTTTTTATGGTACTGTGTTATGCGGTGTCTAGTGGGGTGTGTATGGGGGTGTTATGGTATTATTTTATGTGGTGTGTAGTTTTCTTTATAGTTTTCTGTTTAGTGGGGCTTGTTGTTGTGATGTGGTGTAGTGCGGTTTTTTTGTGTTGTTTAATGTGCTTTGTTGAGTGGTTTATTGTAATGTAGTTTGTTGATTTGCGTAGTATGATTTTTCGGATGTGTTTTGCTGTGGAACGTTGAAGTGGGTGTTGTGGTAGGGAAGGACTGGTTGTACAATGGCCTGTTCTGTTTTTCCCACCACTTTCGTGATGCAGTTTGAGGCTGTAAGTACTCTTTGTTCGTTTAATTCTTCTTATTGCTTTGAAAAGGCTTTATTAGTTCAAGTAGATTTGTTTGTTTAAAAATGTTAGATAAACGGCACTTTAAACGAGCCCATTATTGCATTTTAATGGCCCCTAATGACTCTTAATTAAGCCATTAGGGGCAAGCCGATCGTTCAATTGAATGAGGACTGTTATAATTAATCAATCAAGCCTCTCCTTTCACGATTGAGTTGGGGCATTCAGTCATTTAAATCGTCTCGAAACCCTTTCTCACGCTCTGAACCGCCATCAATGAATGCATTCATAAATAGATCGACTTTTCAACTACTTGTTTGGATATCTTTATCTCAAGTTATGTCTCTAGGCTTCCTATTCAGTATATGATTTACCGTGTATCACACATGTTTATCCAATCATTTTCATTATTCAATGATTTCCAAAATGTCTATTTTTCTTGCTATTAATAATTGCGCTTTAAAGTATTAATTTTGCTTATTCTGAAGTTTCCAGCTGTCGTTAAAAATCTTGAGTTTGCACTCACCCATGCCCCATGTTAGGCCATCAGAACCTCTTCATTATCGTTCTAAATGCTATTTCTATTTTTTAGTTTTTGGAACTAACTATTTTGTGATGATTCCAAAGCTGGACACCATACCGTTAATCCGTTGAAATGATATTAACAAAGGTAAGGCTTCGTTAACGAGTTAATTTCAAAGATAACTTTGGATTTCATTATCGGACGAATTAACTTTCTGCATGCACTTCTGTTAATCGCTTAACTTGTAAGTCACTGGAAATTTTTAAAATTTAAAATTAGAATGACTATGGTGGTAATGGTAAACGGATAAAAAGTCTTAAGGATGAAAAGTCTTAAAGATAAAAAGTCTTTTGATAAAAAGTCTTTTGATAAAAAGTCTTTTGATAAAAAGTCTTTTGATAAAAAGTCTTTTGATAAAAAGTCTTTTGATAAAAAGTCTTTTGATAAAAAGTCTTTTGATAAAAAGTCTTTTGATAAAAAGTCTTTTGATAAAAAGTCTTTTGATAAAAAGTCTTTTGATAAAAAGTCTTTTGATAAAAAGTCTTTTGATAAAAAGTCTTTTGATAAAAAGTCTTTTGATAAAAAGCCTTTTGATAAAAAGTCTTTTGATAAAAAATCTTTTGATAAAAAGTCTTTTGATAAAAAGCCTTTTGATAAAAAATCTTTTGATAAAAAGTCTTTTGATAAAAAGTCTTTTGATAAAAAGCCTTTTGATAAAAAATCTTTTGATAGCCTCCAGAGACAATTAAAATCTGTTCCAACTACTTGAAGCCAGTGGTTTTAGGGATAAAAATCTACGTCATCGTCCCAACGGGGGAACGGACAAAAAGCCTCTCGGAAAAAAACCTCTTGGAGAAAAAGCCTCTCGGAGAAAAGTCTCCTTGTTTATATTTTAGTATAAATAAAACGGACTTTTTATATAAAAAACGGATTTTTTATAGATTCGTTTCACAATTTTTAAATAAATAAAACGGACTATATTTGTAAAAAATTAAATAATTAAAACGGACTATATTTGTAAAAAATTAAATAATTAAAACGAACTATAATTATAATTATAACGGACTTTATTTTTTTAAAGATTCGGTTCACAATTTTAAATAAATAAAACAGACTATATTTTTTAAAAATACATAACTAAAACGATTTATCAAATACAATACCAATTATTGGTAAACGGATAAAAAGTCTTCAGGATAAAAAGTCTTCAGGATAAAAAGTCTTCAGGATAAAAAGTCTTAAGGATAAAAAGTCTTAAGGATAAAAAGTCTTAAGGATAAAAAGTCTTAAGGATAAAAAGTCTTCAGGATAAAAAGTCTTCAGGATAAAAAGTCTTCAGGATAAAAAGTCTTCAGGATAAAAAGTCTTCAGGATGAAAAGTCTTCAGGATAAAAAGTCTTCAGGATAAAAAGTCTTCAAGTTAAAAAGTCGTCAGAATAAGAAGTCTTCAGGATAAAAAGTCTTCAGGATGAAAAGTCTTCAGGATAAAAAGTCTTCAGGATAAAAAGTTTTCAGAATAAAAAGTCTTCAGAAATTTTTTTTCAAAAATTTACTTTCAAGGAAAAATAATCACGATCGAGAATCAGCAGAAAACCTAATGTTTAAAGTGAAGAATCAACAACAACCAAGTCAAATTTAATCAAATGCTATTTCCAGATTGAAAAAAAAATTGTGCAAACATTAGCTAAAAGTATGAAATTTAAATCTTTCAGTTTTAAGGATCACGTATTCTTCCTTAAACATTATTTTTTTATGGTTAAAGTGACGAAACTACAACATCTCAAATGCTATTTCGAGATTGAACGAAAAAAATATAACAAAAATTAGATAAAAAAATCCCATTTTATTCTTTAAGTTTTAAGGATCACGTCTTAATCACATTTTCCCTTAAAATTTAATTTTTTGGAGATTTTTTTTCTGAAAGTTTTTTATCCTAAAGATTTTTCATCCTGAAGACTTTTTATCCTAAAGACTTTTTATTCTGAAAACTTTTTTTCCTGAAGACTTTTTATCCTGAAGACTTTTTATCCGTTTACCAATAATTTTTCCTTAAAATTTAATTTTTTGAAAATTTTTTTTCTGAAAATTTTTTATTCTTAAGATTTTTCATCCTGAAGACTTTATCCTGAAGACTTTTTATCCTAAAGACTTTTTATTCTGAAAACTTTTTTTCCTCAAGACTTTTTATCCTGAAGACTTTTTATCCGTTTACCAATAATTTGTATTGTATTTGATAAATTAAAGTTCGTTTTAATTATGTATTTAAAAAAATATAGTCCGTTTTATTTATTTAAATTGTGAAACGAATCTATTGAAAAAATAAAGTCTGTTATAGTTATAATTATAGTTCATTTTGATTATGTAATTTAAAAAATATATAGTTTGTTTTATTTATTTAAAATTGTGACAAGAATTTATTTAAAAAAATCCGTTTTATATATAAAAAGTCCGTTTTATTTATACTAAAATATTAACAAGGAGACTTTTTCTCCAAGAGATTTTATTTCCGGGAGGTTTTCTGTTGAAGACTTTTTCTCCGAGAGGCTTTTTATCCAACGGGAGTAGCCTTGGGCATTTCTAACTTAGTTCCTGATTAGTTGATTATTATCATTAATTATATACTCCATATATATATATTCTAGGATAAAAGGTCTTCCGGATAAAATGTCTTCCGGATAAAAAGTCTTCTGGATAAAAAGTCTCCAGGATAAAAAGTCATCATCATCATCTCCAACACCATCATCATCACCACCACCACCACCACCAGTTATCATCATCATCGTCATCATCATCATCATTAAAATATTAATGACACGTCTACTTCAGAATCAAGATTACATCAACGCCACATTAGTTACAATTAAGATTCCGTTGATCCATCCATTTATTCATTCATCCATCCATCTATCCATCCATCCATCTATCCATCAATCCATTCATCCATCCATCCATCCATTCACCCACCCATCCATCTATACATCCATCTATCCATGCATCTCTTTCAAATTGTTCATACATGTGATGGGGGGGTTAAATGCATCTGGCAATGATCCAAAGGGTCGATTTATTAGAGGTACACACACACACACACACACACACACACACACACACACACACACACACACACACACACATACATGATGATGATTGTGGTGAGGATGATGATGATGACTTTTTATCCTGAAGACTTTTTGTCCTGTAGACTTTTATCCGGAAGACTTTTTATCCGTTTACCGAAGCCAGTGTATATGCCTGTTTTTTAGGTGAAGTTTTTAAAATTGTTTACATATAATAATTATTTTATTAAAGTTATATAATTTGCAACACACACACATACACGCACCCAGACAAACATACATAATTATATACATGTGTGTGTGTGTGCGTGCGGTTCGTGGTTTGACATGAGACGATTCTTTTAGAAATACTTTCCCACACTAAATGCAAGACTTTCACACACAAACTTGATTCTAGCTAGTCTCAGTTCCTCTCACCATCCAAGCATTCCCATTCTCACATTCTCATCACCAACATTTCATCACCACCACTTCAACATCACCATTTCATCACCTTGGTAAACGGATAAAAAGTCTTAAGGATAAAAAGTCTTCAGTTAAAAAGTCTTCAAAAAGAGATTTTCATAGAAAAAAACTTTTCATATAATTTTATTAATTTTAATTAATGTAAAATAATTTGAGAAACAAATTTAATTCATAAATAGTAAAAAGAGACTAGTTATTTAAAATATTTTTTAGCTTATATAAGAAATATCAAATAGAAGACATGAAACTTTCGGAGTTTTATGAGAAATGTGGTTAGAGCTCCCAGCAGTGTTATTTTCGTTTCATAAAATAATTGTAGTTTTTATTTCAGTTTCGTTTTGGAATTAATTATAGTTTTTATTTTCGTTTTCGTTTTGAAAATAATTAAAGTTTTTATTTTAGTTTTCGTTTTGAAAATAATTATAAAAAATTATTTTCGTTTTAGTTTTGAAAATAATTAGTGTTTTATTTTCATTTTAGTTTTGAAAATATATTAATTTACAACCTTAAACACTTTTTTTATATGTAAAAAATGTATTGATCATAAAATGAAAAAGTAAAATAGAACTGTATATTAACAACAAATGAGTTTCAAAAATCAACAGTCAATTGAAATATTATAAGAATTGAGTACGTAAATTATTGAGTAATAACAAATTTGAAATATAATAACAAATTTACTATTAAAATAAGTGATAATTTAATTGACAAAGTGAAGCGGTAATAAAATAACGTTTTATAAATGGCGCTACTTTCATAAAGCCCAAAGATAATGTTTATAACATAGACATATATTTTTTATATAAATTATTCATTTGCATATTAAGGCATACTTTGAAATTTATTTAATTTTCGTTTTGAAAATAATTATAGTTTTTATTTCGGTTTCGTTTTGGAAATAATTATAGTTTTTATTTTCGTTTTCGTTTTGAAAATAAAGTTAGTTTTTATTTCCGTTTTCGTGGAACGATTATTCAGAATTGTCGTTTTCGTTACGAAAATAACACTGGCTCCCAGGAGGAAAAGAATAATCGGGAAGAAGAAGTGCTTTTTATATAATTTTATTTCGTTTAATGAATGTAAAGTAATTTTTAGAAACTATTTTAATAAAAAAATACTAAGAGACTAATTAATTAGGAAATATCAAATAGAAGACATGAATAATCTGGAAGAAGAAGTGCTAGGGTGTCAGATTGAGCACCAGTACAAAGCTTGCAAGCTCCCACTGGCTACCTACTTCACCAGGCAGATGAGCTCTGCAGATGAATGTCATACTGTCTTCAGAACGAATCTTCTACACATGAATCAAGCACAAAAATGTTTAAAGTAGAGCTGTGCTTTAATTTACGTTCACTTTCGATTAACGCGTTAATCAATTAACGACTGTTAAAATTTTTAACACCCTTAAATATTTTAACGCATTGAAAAAAATTAATGCATTAAAAAAATTTAATGCCTTTAAACCTATCTAAATTGAACTATTTTTTGCTGTTTTTGTTACATTGCCAGCAAAAGAACGGTTCTAGGATAAAAGTCTTCAGGATAAAAAGTCTTCAGGATAAAAAGTCTTCAGGATAAAAAGTCTTCAGGATAAAAAGTCTTCAGGATAAAAAGTCTTCAGGATAAAAAGTCTTCAGGATAAAAAGGCTTCAGGATAAAAAGTCTTCAGGATAAAAAGTCTTCAGGATAAAAAGTCTTCAGGATAAAAAGTCTTCAGGATAAAAAGTCTTCAGGATAAAAAGTCTTTAGGAAAAAGTCTTAGGATATAAAATAGTTTTTTTTCTTGAAGACTTCTTTTCCTAAATCCTTTTTCCTGAACCTTTTTTCCTAAAGACTTTTTTCCGATGAGTTTTTTTTGAAGACTTTTTATTCTAGAACCCACCACCAAAAACATCTACCCCATCTCAATTACCATCATCCACACCCCATCACCCCCCACAACACATCACCACTCCCTACCCATCACCACTTCCCACCCATCACCCCCCACAATCCACCACCCCCCACAACCCACCACCCCCCACAATCCACCACCCTCCACAACCCACCACTCCCCACCCATCACCACTTCCCACCCATCACCCCCCACAATCCACCACCCCCCAAACCCACCGCCCCACAGAACTACTCAGCGGCTAAGACGCTTTTCATCAGCGACAGCGACAAGGTGAAGAACTTCATGCTGGTCGTCAAGATGTTCTACTCGCGCCATGAACACTCCATCGGCGTCTTCCACAGCCGTAGGATCAAGGTGATGGTGATGATGATGATGATGGTGGAGGAGGAGGTGGGAGAGGGAGATGATGATGATGATGGTGGAGGAGGTGGGAGAGGGAGATGATGATGATGATGGTGGAGGAGGTGGGAGAGGGAGATGATGGTTGAGGTGATGGTGGAGGGTGGTTGTGGTGGTGGTTGTGTTGGTGGAGATGAGGATGATGATGATGATGTTTGTAGTGATGGTTTGAAGGTGAGGATGATGATGATGAGGGTAGTGGTTGTGGTGATGGTGATGATGGTAGTGGTTGTGGTGATGGTAATGATGATGATTGTTTTATAAAGAATAGATCTAATTATATATTTATTATTAACAATATTTATATATTCAGTGATAGTGATAGATATGGTTAAAGGTGATTTTATACAAAGAGTGATAATTATGAACCTATAAATAATTATAAATAATTAACTTCTAGAATTTATTATTCCAACTCTCAGGTGATATCGAAACCCTCGAAAAAGAAGCAGTCTATCAAAAACGCTGACTGTTGGTGCAGCATGATGATGATGATGATGATGATGATGATGATGATGATGGTGGTGATGATGATGATGGTGGTGATGATGATGATGATGATTATGATTATGATGATGATGAAGATGATGATGATGACAATTCTTGAGAGTTTTTTCTTAGAATTCTGGTCTTCTTTATAAATTGTGTTTCACAGTACTATACAATGCCGTTATGTGGACTCACACTTCATTTCACCTCAGTGTGCATAGCATCAGGCAGTAAAGTGTCGCTGTTCAACCGGCTACGCAGCCAGACTGTCAGCACCAGGTCTCTTGCCAATTGTTATATTATTACATATGAATGTATTATTACATATTATTATATGATTACATATTATTTGATTATTACATATTATTATATGATTACATAATATTTGATTATTACATATTATTATATTATTACATATTATTATGTTATTACATATTATTATATTATTACATATTATTACATATTATTATATTATTACATATTATTATATTATTAGATATTATTATATGATTACATATTATTATATTATTAAATATTATATGATTACATATTATTATATTATTAAATATTATATGATTACATATTATTATATTATTACATATTATTATATTATTACATATTATTATATTATTACATATTATTATATTATTACATATTATTATATTATTACATATTATTATATTATTACATATTATTATATTATTACATATTATTATATTATTACATATTATTATATTATTACATATTATTATATTATTAAATATTATTATATTATTATATATTATTATATTATTACATATTTTTGTATTTTTACATATTATTATATTTTTACATATTATATTATTACATATTATTATGTTATTATATATTATTATATTATTACATATTTTTGTATTTTTACATATTATTATATTTTTACATATTATATTATTACATATTATTATATCATTACATATTATTATATTATTACATATTATTATATTATTACATATTATTATATTATTACATATTATTATATTATTACATATTATTATATTATTACATATTATTATATTATTACATATTATTATATTATTACATATTATTATATTATTACATATTCTTATATTATTACATATTATTAGTAGTAATTGTATTTTTAGGTTGATCTCAATACAAACACACACACATACAACTTCGCACACACATAAACTTTCACACACACACATACATACACAGGTATTTACACGTTGAAAACCGCAACTTCCATGCCAGCTCCACACAGTGGGGGGCTTTCACTGTGCACCTACGTATGTCTGTGTGTGTGTGTGTGTGTGTGTGTGTGTGTGTGTGTGTGTGTGTGTGTGTGTGTGTGTGTGTGTGTGTGTGTGTGTGTGTGTGTGTGTGTGTGTGTTTGTGTGTGAGTGTGTGTGTGTGTCGATGATGTGTCTGTGAGTGGGTGGATGAATAAATAAATGGATGCATCGATGTATGGATGAAATGATGGAGTGATGAATGAATGGATGAGTGCATGGATGAATGGGTGAGTGCATCATCAACATCATCATCATGAATGGATGGATGAATAGTCAAATGTATGGATAGATGGATGGGTGGATAGCAGTGTTATTTTCGTAACGAAAACGAAAACGAAAATGACAATTCTGAATAATCGTTCCACGAAAACGAAAATAAAAACTAAATTTCTTTTCAAAACGAAAACGAAAATAAAAACTATAATTATTTCCAAAACGAAACTGAAATAAAAACTATCATTATTTCCAAAACGATAATTAAATAACTTTTTATGATATGCCATAATAGACAAATGAAAATTTATATCAAAACTATGTCTATGTTATAAACATTATCTTTGGCCTTTATGAAAGTAGTGCCATTTGTAAAACTTTATTTTATTACTGCTTCGCTTTGTCAACTAAATTATCACTTATTTTAATCGTAAATTTGTTATTATACTTCAAATTTGTTATTAATCAATAATTTTTTATATATATAAATAAATAGTGTTTAAAGTTTCAAATTAATATATTTTCAAAACTAAAAGAAAAATAAAAACTATAATTATTTTCAAAACTGAAACGAAAATAAAAACTTTAATTATTTTCAAAACGAAAACAAAAATAAAAACTATAATTAATTCCAAAACGAAACTGAAATAAAAACTATAATTATTTTATGGAACGAAAATAACACTGGTGGATAGATGGATGCATGAATGGATGGATGGTCTATCTTACACAGCAACCCTATTATATAAGTAATAATAAGAATAATAAATAATATTAATAAATAATAATAATAATAAATAATAATAATAATAAATAATAATAATAAATAATAATAATGAATAATAATAATAATAATAATAAATAATAATAATGAATAATAATAATAATAATAATAAATAATAATAATAAATACAATAATAATAATATAATTATGATTGTGTCCACCACCACCACCACGACGACGAACGGCTGCGGCAGTGGACGACGACGAGAGTGAGGCGGAGGAGTTCTCGGTGCGGGAGGGCTTCGTGCATTATGGCAGGACCATCAAGCTCGTCTGCGTCGACACCGACATGGCGCTGCCCCGTCTGGTCGGTGACGCTGCTCCTAGTAGTAGTTGTGGTAGTAGTTGTGGTTGTGGTAGTTGTAGTAGTAGTTGTGGTAGTTGGGGTAGTAGTAGTAGTAGTTTTGGTAGTAGCTGTAGTAGTTGTGGTAGTTGTGGTAGTTGTGGTAGTAGTAGTTGTGGTAGTAGTAGTTGTGGTAGTTGTGATAGTAGTAGTAATAATGATAATAATAATGGTAATCATCATCGTCATTATCGTTGTCATAATATTCATAATCATCGTCATCATCATCATAATCATCATTACTATTAATATTAATAGTAATGAAAATAATAAAAAATTATTACTGATAAGAGTAGTGGTAATGATTCTGATTGCATATGATGGTCTGGTGCTGTTATTAGAAGAACGATTCAATCATTAAGCTAGAACCAAAAGCTACACTAACCAAAATTATTATCTTTATGATCATCGTGGTCATCATCATCATCACCATCATTACCATCATCACCACCACCATCACCACCACCATCATCATCATCATCACCACCACCAATGACACCAACCCAAAGGTGATCCGCAAAGTGGACAAACAGACGGTGTTGTTGGACACAGACGAGCCGGTCTCGCAACTGCACAAGTGCGCCTTCCACCTCAAGGGCACTGACCGCATGTACCTCTGCCTCTCGCACGACAAGATCATCCAGTTCCAGGTGCGTGTTTCGTGAGGCAAGAATGAGGAGGGGAAGATGTTTGGTAATCGGGTTTGGTGGTCCGTTTTTAGTCGTTTGGTCCGTTATTTAGCTGTGGTCCGTTTTGGGGATTTGGCTGCTTTGTGTTTGGTCCGTTTTTTAGAGGTTTGGCCGTTTTGAGTGTGAGTCATTTATGGTGTAGGCCGTTTTAGGTGTGTGTTATTATGGAGTGTTTGCATAGTCAAGGTGTTGGGAAGTTTTAGTTTGCGGTTTTTTGCTTCGTTTGAATGTACGTTGTCTAGATTGTAAATTTATAACATATAAACACGCATACACGCACACACACACACACACACACACACACACACACACACACACACGTACAGGCAACACCATGCAAAGAGGCGCACAGAGAGATGATCAGTGACGGGGCCATGTGGACGATAATATCAACGTCGTCTGCGGAGTACTGCTTTTGCGAGGGAATGGGACCTGTGTCAGAACCGGTAACGCCTGTACCTGTCGTGCATTCGCTGCAGGTGGGTGGGTGGGTGGGGTTGTTGGATGGGATTGGTGTGGTGTGTTGGTGTGGTGGGTGAGGTTGTTGGATGGGATTAGTGTGGTGTGTTGGTGGGTCGGTGGGGTTGTTGGATGGGATTGGTGTGGTGTGTTGGTGGGTGGGTGAGGTTGTTGGATGGGATTAGGGTGGTGTGTTGGTGTGTTGTGGTGTGGTGTGGTGTGGTGTGGTGTGGTGTGTTGGTGGGTGGGTGAATGAGGTTGGTGTGGTGTGGTGTGGTGTGTTAGTGGGTGGGTGGGTTAATGTGGTTGGTGTGGTGTGTTGGTGTGGTGTGGTGTGGTGGTGGGGTGTGGTGTGTTGGTGGGTGGGTGAATGTGGTTGGTGTGTTGGTGTGGTGTGGTCTGGTGTATTGGTGGGTGAATGTGGTTTGATGGGCGGGTGGATGGATGGGGATAGTTTGGTGTGAATAGGTAAATAGAGAATTTTGAATATTCATAAAAATTATAAATGTGTTTAATTTTAAGTTTCATTTTGGCAACTGAACTGCATTTCTCACGCACACACAGCACCATTTGAACCAATGTCACAATATTCGAATACTAATTATAATTATAATTTATTTAAATATTTATTAATCGTTATAATTACTATTATTAACGATTAGAAACGACACCAACAACGCCCAGTTGAACGGAGGGGGGGACGTGGCGATGCTGGAACTGACTGGCGAGAGCTTCACTCCGAACCTTGACGTGTGGTTCGGAGAGGTCGAGGCCAAGACCCTCTACAGGTTTCCCAAGATCCCGTGTATAAGACGCACCTACGTGGACTCTTTGCAGTTTTATTGGGGATTTTTCTTTTTTTTTTTCTTTTTTTCAGACAATTCTTGCTTGGAAGCTTTCGTTTGTGAAACTTCTTAATAGCGAATGCAACAATACTTTGCAGGAGCAACAAAGGGATTTTAATTGATTTTCAAAAATCGTTATTATTATCATCACCCTCATCATCATCATCATCATCATCACCCTCACCACCTTCATCATCATCATCACCACCCTCATCAACATCATCACCACCCTCATCATCATCATCACCACCCTCATCATCATCATCATCACCACCACCACACAGGTGCAGTGAGTCGTTGTTGTGCGTGGTTCCTGACATCTCAGCATTCCGATCGCAATGGAAGTACGTCAAGGAGCCTCTGCAGGTGATGATGATGATGATGATTATGATGATGATGATGATTATGATGATGATGATGAGAATAAGTAAACCAAGTAAAATTAATAAAATAGTTATAGTTAGGCGCTTTTCATAATAATAATAATAAGCATAATAATAATAATAAGCATAATAATAAGAATAAGCATATAAATAATAATAAGCATAATAATAATAATAAGCATGATAATAAAGAGTATTTTTATGCACATGTGCACGCAGGTGAAGGTGATGTTGGTGAGGGTGGACGGCGTGATCTACTCCACAGGCCTCACATTCACCTACACACCCGAGCCCGGCGTCGCCACCCCCGTCCCCCACCAACATCAACACTGTCATAACAACAACAACATCAGCAATAATACCAACAACAACAACACGAATAACAGTGTTAACAGTAGCACCATTTTTAACGAGAACGCCGATAATACTCTTGTTAAAGAGGTCGCTATGAGTGCTGATGATGATGATGATGTGGTTGAAGGTGGTGAGGGTGGTGATGATGATGAGGAGGATGATGATGATGGGAAGGGTGATGATGGTGATGATGATGATGAAATAGGGGGTAGTCTGAGAGGGAGTGGAGGGATGGACGCTGTAGTGAGCAGCAACTGAGTCTTCCATCTACATGCTCACCGGCAATGGAATAATGCATACATTGACAACACCAAGAATTGAATTAATTAACTTAATAATAATAATATAATTATTTATAATAATTATCATTATTATATTAAACTTTCTTATTCATGATGATGATGATAATAAATAAATAAACAAATAAAATAACTATATCACAAAAAGGATATTATATAGCTGTTATAAATATCTTTTTGTAATAAGCCACCACCATAAGTCATAGTTGAAAGCTTAAGCCATTTGATGAAAGACTGTTCTAGGATGTGGGCTTGATGCCAAGTTGTCTATATTCGCCAAGAACCGTGACGTCATGATTATTTCATCGCTTTTCATGATTAAAAATGATAAGCAAATTATTTATATATAATAATAATAATTAAATGATTAATACATGATTAATAAATGACTTATACACAACTATATACTCCATTTCAAACGGCCATTGAAAGATCATTTCACCATTATGACATCATTGTGCTCTACCGGCGTCTGTGATAGTGATGATATTATAAAGAAGCTTTTCCGTTTCATCATTATCATCACCATTACCACATCATTATCATCATCGAACATGCATTGTTTCGTAGTTTTTTGTTCTGTTTTATTTACATTTCATTGACGATTTTTAATCGAAATCGTTCAAAAATGTTCACATTCTCCACCATATCATCTTTCCACCATCATCATTTTCTATCCATCATCATCATCATCACCCTTCCATCATCATCATCATCATCATCACCCTTCCATCATCATCATCATCATTATCCTTCCATCATCCTTCCATCATCATCATCATCATCCTTCCATCATCATCATCATCATCCTTCCATCATCATCATCATCACCCTTCCATCATCATCATCATCATAAACATCCTTCCATCATCATCATCATTATTCTTCCACCATCATCATTATTTCACTATCACCATTATCTTTCCATTCACAATCAAATCACATTTATTTCTTCTGCTTCCTTGCACACAAGCTTTTGGCGCAAATTATTTTCAGGCTCTTTTGCGAACTATGAACAGTTTATAACGACTGAGGTGAATAGAGAGCGTCATTGATTTGATTCAATGCATCTTTTTCAAGTTGAATTAAACCACATCAAATCATCATCCAATTCACCAACCCTCCATTTATTCAACAATATTAGACCTCGGGTGATTCAGGCGAAAAACTGTGCATCAGCTGTTGTCTGAACCTTTGGCGGGCAATCAAATCGCCTCTGGGAAGCAAGTCAGGCCCACCATGCAACTCTCCATTGAGCGACCACCGCTGGAAGGTCGCGCCTGCCAGATATTCTCTTGGCGTTTTCACATGTGTGTGTGTGTGTGTGTGTGTGTGAGTGTGTGTGTGTGTGTGTGTGTGTGTGTGTGTGTGTGTGTGTGTGTGTGTGTGTGTGTGTGTGTGTGTGTGTGTGTGTGTGTGTGTGTGTGTGTGTGTGTGTTTGTGTGTGTGTGTGTGTTTTATTTGGAATTATTTTTATGCTATATTGTAAATTTCGCATTTATCTTACTAACTTTTCCTGTTTTGATCATCCGTATCATGAATCTCACTACTACTACTACTACTACTACTACTACTACTACTACTACTACTACTACTACTACTACTACTACTACTACTACTACTACTACTACTTTTGCTCTTTTATTACGGTTATTTAAAATAACGTTTTAAACAAATATGGCGATTTTCACATCTGATTGAATAAAGCCTCTTTTGAGTCATGGTGGTTCAATTCCTTCAAACATTGGTCATTAATCAGACCACCACCAGACCATCGCTATTGGGTTAGCCCAAATGTTCATAGAACCGTTTTTTTAATTTAAAAATTAGATTTTTAAAAAATTAAGTTTTAATTAAGAAAATTTTTTGGCATGTCCTAGTAATGATAATAATCGACAGAGGCAGTCCATGTTACAATGGTTCTTATGCGCCAGAGACGCCACTCCACACGACGTACACATCTCTCAATGCATACGTCGCAAACACCGCATCATTTACACTAGGTAAATGATAGTTCACGGTTGCTTATCAGGGATTCGAACTGGCAAACCTTGAGTTGGGAGTCTGACGTCTACCATCTAAGCCATCCCTGCTCCCCAAATGAAAATGAAAAACAGTTGCTAAGCTATGCAGAGATCGTGACAGCAGAATTGTGGAAGTTAATTGTTTGGAAGTGCGAGAACTTTCCACGCTGCCTGGTGACGTGTCTCGATGGTTTCGAGCTTTTTCACAAAAAAACTCAACGTTTAAACCGCACTAGCCTTTAAAATTAAGATTTAATGCTGAAAAAATGAATAAAATAGCGCTTGATGGTCCGATGTATGCCAGAGACGGGCAAAATTGACCTTAACAGATATCTGTATTCTCAAGTTGAATGTCACATTTTTTCATCAGACCTTTAAGTTGATTATAAAATCTATGATTTATTTATAATTATTTACTATACAAAATGTTTTACAATTTGCCAAAGTTTTCAAAAAAACGTTTCAATTTTTTTTATAAAAATGGTTTTTTCCGAAGTGAGTGAAAGCGAGCATGCATTGGTTGATTAAATCTATTAATTTTTTAGGGCGAATATTTTTTAATGAGATTTTTTAAGGGTGCTTTTTCAAGTGTGGATTTTTTAGTAAGATATTATTATACACTTAAAAATGCAATTTATTCATACGTTTTTTCGGTAATATAAAACAATAGCGTCTTCAAGATCCATGAGATAACATACCTAAATACCATTCGTAAGTGCATGCATTGTTTCCAGAATAATCTGACATGAATGTAAAAAAAATTTTAATGAAAAAAAGACTCAGAGACAATTAAAGTAATGACTTCTTAAGTGACTTTCTTTGTATGAAGAACCAAGCGAGAAAAAATCTGAAATATTTGTTCCTTACATTAGCTTTCGTGACCACTCAATTTTTGTATAATTTATTTTGTATTCATTCAATGATTAATTTTGTTTCGTAATTCTAATAATAATGCCGACCAATTTTCAAGACAATCATGCCTTTTGAATAAAAGCATTAATAAGAAAGAAAAACAATGCTTGGAAGATGCCGACAGAGATGTCGTCTTTTCGAAACAATTGATCCATGAATCTTCAGCTTTCCAACTCTTTTTTGGTTTGTGTATATAAACCCTGGCAAGCTTGTTTCAAGTTAGGTCGTGGATAAAAGTTGGAAGACTTGACACTTAGTTAGCATGTACTTGCTGGCATGTCTGTACCTCTATATTTTCTCATCTGCACTCTCTTCTCTCACCGTCTACTTTGATGACCCAAGCGATGGTCTTCAACTTTCATTCTTCCACTTAATTTAACTTTTTACATTTTATTATTGTATTCAAGTTATAAATATTTAAAACTTATAATTTTAAAAAATCATTTAAATAATTTTCATCAAATTTATTTAACAACCAGCAAAAAGTCAAGGTATTCAAGAAGCGGTTCCCGGACCCGATTGGATAGACAGGGGTTCTTTCTACTACCTCTTTGACGCACAATCCTACGACTACTTCAGCGCCTCGTCGCACTGCAGAAAGTTTGGAGGCCAACTGGCGTCGACGACCTCTGACCAGGAGATCGACATGCTCTCGAACCATTCGCAGTTTGTAACAAATGGGTTTTTATGGGAAGTTATAAATTAAATATTGAGTTTTGTTTCTTATATAATTTCATTGAAGCAGCTCTGAATTATAAACAATTAAGGGAAGTAATAGAATCTTCTTTAAAAGAAATTTTACAAATTTGAAATGAAATTTTACCACTATTCTGATTCTGAAATTAGTTAGAACTTAGTGTTTTGTTCCTTAAATTGACCCATTTTCAATCTCTAAAATACCTAGCTTGTTTGAATGCAGGTCTGATTCAAAACTACGGGGCCGGGAGTTTTGGCTGGGCGTCTACAAGAAGGAGTGTTTAGTGATGGGAGAAACGTACTTTTTGGATGGAAGTCCCATGCTGGAAATGTTTTGGGATGTCGCTTACCCTGGTAACGACCAATGCTGTGTGCGTTTGACTGGAAATAGATGGAGGGATAAAAGATGTAGTTTTCTCTTCGGACTGATTTGCAAAAAGCCAAAAACTCTAAAAAGTTAGTCGATAAACGAGTTTTTTAAATAATTAAAAAATTAATTAATTTCAATTGAATATATTTAATTCTGAAATGCGTTTCTATTTGATTTTATTATGAAATCCAATTGAAACGCTTTTTATTAAATACATTCACCATAGTTGCAGCATCTAAGCAGTTTAACAAAAAGCTCGAAGGTACATGGATAAATGGATCGGTTTTGTGGGTTGAAGTGAACAGCCACCAAAGCGCCTTGTACTGCAGTTGGGTGTGTCTAAGAAACAACATCTGCACCTCCTTCAACCTCAGAAAGGTGCATCAGAGTCAAGTGCTCTGAAAAAGCGCTACATTAAATTCATTCATTGCTACAACTTGTTCTCGAACATTCTTTTTAAAAAGTCATTCGAGATATGAAATACTTTGGCGTAAAAGCCTCGAACTCAAAGCTGAGTTAATCATATCAATCGACATTTAAATATTTAAACAAGAAATAAATCGATACAAAATGATTAAGCAAAATAAAATTTTCAGAAAAACGGTGAGTTTATTTGTGAGCTGATGGGCTCGGAATACTACCTGACCTTGTCTCAGGTCGTTGAAGAAGGGACGAGTCATTGGGCGTGATGGAGGATGCAACACATGAATAATTATGTTTATTAGAAGATTATAATCCAACGTAGATTATTCGTCTTTACTAATTAATTATGCACTAGCAATCATTTGAAAAGACAATTGTAAAACTTTAAATGTCCAATAAAAACTATTTTTCAAATCAATAATTTCTTTATCTCGGAAGCACTTAGTCTCCATATAGCAGCTATATTATAGCTCCATCACAAGTAGAAGATATTTGATTACAGCGATGTCTCATATCTTATATTCTGTATCACGATTCTAAAAACAAAATAATCTTAAATAAAGGAGCGTAACTTTTATTAATAATTTTATTTGCGTTAATCGAACATGATTTAATTAAAAAACCTGATTTTTCTTTTATTTTATTTTTTATTCATAAAAAAACATAATTCTCATTGACGGCTAAATTCAAATGCGCTCAGCCAGCCATATGGACGCCCTGCAGCCAGTCTTTATGGCGGAAGACAAGGCTTCGTACAGAGGCGCCTGTGTGGATCATCATCATCATCATCATCTTCCTCTTCATCATCATCATCATCATCATAACTATTTTTTTTCTTTTTTTAAATTTATTATCACAAAACATCATATCAAACCTTTTCTGCCTCATTTTCCAAACCAGTGTCCAAATGCTCGAGCTCTTCATCGCGTAGTTTCCCTAGCAACTGAAGCCAAACGTCATTTTTATCATTTAATGGTTTTTTAAAACTTTTAAAATATTAAAATGACCATTTTAAATGATTATTCGACTATTTTTCATAAAGAGATATCTATTTTTATAAACAAAAAGGATAAAAAAATACAAAACGAAGTTTAACTTGTATAAGTTTTTCGTGTTTTTCGGGACTGTTCTTTGCATCCTTCAATAGACTCCTCATTTGACTGTTTTCAAAAATATGAATAAAAATTAACACAATTTGAAATAAATTGAAATCATAAACAATTGATATTTTAAAACCATTAATCAGAATTAATTAAATAAAACTATTAAAATTATTATTTAATCAAAATATTGAAAAACAATTTTTAACAACTGCAACAATCAGTGTAGAACCATCATCTTCTTCTTCATCATCACCACCCCTTTCCATCATCATCACCATCGTCATCATCATCATCATAATTATAACCATAATCATCATCATCACCATCACTGACTTGTCATAATGTTCTCCGATGACAGTTTCCACTGCCACAGTGCAAGCCATAGCAGCCCTAGTACCCATCAAGGCTGTTGTTACCCCTGTGATGATGATGATGATGGTGGTAGTGATGATGATGATGATAATGATAGCATTCTAGATGATAGTGCTAGTTACTACTGTAATGATGATGAAGTTAGGGTAGTGATGGATTTGCAACTAGTACATAAAAATGTGCAACTTGGAAAATAGCTTATGTTCTTTAACATTTCACAATCAGTGTAGAAGTAGTGTGAAAAAAGAATAAAGTAAATAAAAAATAATATGTGAAGCATGATAATGAAGGGAAACAATGTGAAAAATGTTTAAGATTCAAAAATTGTTCAATGATCTCACGTAATAAAGAGATATTTAATAAATTATCCATTAATGAAAACCAAAACAGTTACAAAGTTACCAAGAGCATATGCAGCAGTGTTGAAGAGAGGAAGCAAGAGAGATGGACGGGCTCTATTTGTGAGCATTAAAGCTTCAATTTGTTTTAAATGCCCCTCCTCTCCTTCTTTCATTTCCTGAGATAGAAGTGTGTTATAAACCGAGAATTACAAAGCTAAAGGGTGGAATAGTGTGAAAGAAGCTATAACAGTTATAGTATAACCTCTAAAAACTACGTATTTAAAGCCCATTGATTCCAACTAAACCTGTATGCATCTTGCTGAACTAGAGCCTCCCAGAACCCTCAGTTGACCTTCATAGATTCTCACTGCGCCACTCTCGCCTGCATGGTCCACCCTCAATATTGTGTCTAATAGTTCCCTGGTTCGCTGCTCTTTTGCTCTGAAATGCGAAAATCTTACTGAAATTAATCTTTTCGGCGTTTTAAATAAAATCTTGTTCATTTTGGAGTCTCTTAATGACAGAAATGAAGCATTATATAATCTTTGATAAATTATTTCGTGAGTTCACTTTTGGTACTTTTTAAAATCGGACAAAATTATAATTTTAATTTAAATTGTTATCTTTATAATATTTCATTGAAGCAGCTCTGAACTAAAAACTATTTTGCATAAATGAATTCAGAAACTGAAAATTATTTCACAAAGGTTCAATTCAATATTATGTTTCTTCTAACACATGGGTCCAAATCAGACTCTGATAATAAGACTCATTTAGTTCAAAAGTTGTCTTAGTTATTAAGATTGAAATAATTAAATTGACAAAATATGATTTGAAAGTCCAGGGATCAAATCTTCTAAGTTTTTTCAAAAACTCTTGTATTCCAAAATTACTGAGTTTTATAATAAATAAATAAAACTTTTATTCAATAAAATTTATTGGCTTAGTTTTTACTAGAAACTTTCTACTATTACTAACTAAACTTAACTTGTTTTAAACTTTAGGAAAAGACCACTTCCATTTGTAATATTCATCCATTTCATCCCAACAGGAGTTAGTAACTGAGATCTTAGAGAACAATTTCAAGGACAGGAAAACTAAATGTTTATATCCATTTTTTATATAAAATTTTTTATGAGGGTTTTAAAAATATGGAACAATTCGAATAAAAATTTACTTTCAATATTTAATTATTCTCAAATAAAAATCTTGAAATAAAATTTTTATCTCAATAAAAAAAATTCTTTTGCAGTACCACTTACTCAATGCCAGCTCTGTTCCACTCTTGTGCAATCATTTGTTTCTGGTGAACAACTATAGTATTTTCATTTTTCAAAGATTATTAACATTAATAAATTATCATATTTATAAATTAAAAAAGGATATTAAATTAAATTAGAAAAATGTGTGACACTATGGAAGATGCATCCTGCCTAAAAGATTTTCTATCTCATTTTTTAATGATCTGGAAAATAACTTTGAGAGTAAGGCAATCAATGTACTGAAATGGTAAATCATGGCGTAAAATGATAAGCTTGAAGTTGTTCCAGAGTTCTGGCGTCTTGGTGAAGTTCCTTTTGCTGAAGACGCTTGTAAGCTCGCCACTTTCACTCTCTGTAAGTATGAGGAAGACAAGCTCCGTCAAATTTATTCTCTACTCATTGTTTAACATCTTTTCCGTCATTCTAAAGTTTGTTTCACTTTTTACATTTGTACCTCAATGCTGCAAACCTTTGAGACCAGGCTATGAATACGTAGAAAGCCAACAGTATTTAGGAGGCAGTATCAAAGCCAAGCATCATGTGTCATCTCAAAATGGTCGAAAGAAAATCCAAAAAGTGAATCAGTTTAACAACTTTGTGAACCCCCGGTTAGATGAACCGTGAGAGAGAACTGGTCCGAAATAGACCTTAACAAAAACTTACGATATAGATCTCAAAAAAGAGCCCTTAAGAAAATAAGACCTCTGGTTAGAGTAAAAGTAAGGTTAGAGTTAGGGGTAGAGTCTCTCTTTAAGGGCTCTTTCGTCCAATGTCTATTTGATCCCTAATCCGGTGGTTTTTAATGCAATAAGGCAGGAAGACCAAAAGATGTGGGAAGGAATGCTTCGGTAGGGCTGGAGGCGCTTGGGAAGATTTTTCGTTTGGAATACGTCTTTGCGTGCAAAAGTGATTTGAGGAAAGAAAAGTCTCACCATTTGAGAGGGGTAATTCAGCCTGCATAACACAAAGCAGGATGATTTTGACGTATTTGTAAAAGTTGATTGTAGTTATAAGTTTGATAAAATTAATGATGATGATGCTAAAGATGATGTCAATGACGATGAGACTAATGATGATAATGATGATGATGATGATGATGATGAAAAGATTATAGCTTATACCTTTATAATTTATATATGTTCAATTGTCACCTCAGAGGCTCTTGTGAGGGTGCTACTCGTTGCCAAGGTGATGACCTTACGAACCAATATCCAAAATTGTTAACATCATCATCTTCATCATATTTAGTATCATCATAAGACCATTATCATCATCATCATCATCATCACCGCCATCATCATCAATATAATTATCATAATCATTTTCACCGTCATCATCACCATCATCATCAGGAGGAAGGAAAGCACACGGCAACACTACACCATTTTGAACAAGTTCTTCCACAACTGGTGTGTGCTTTTCATAAATAATATTATAACTATTTTCATAATAGACTACAATATAATTGTAATATATTAAATAAAAAGATTTTCCATTGGTAATCTCAACGCCTTGCAATACCTTGTATGATTCGCGTCATATTATAGTTTATTAGAAAAATAATTATAATATTAATTTCACTAAAATATGCATAAAGTGATAAATCCACGTTATTATGTCACTTAAATTAAATGGAAATATTGAAGCATACACTTCCAAAATCGCTTTTCATATGAGTTTATTTTAAATAGGTTAAGGTCATTTGGATTAATAAAAAAATATTTTTTTTGTATTAATAACTTTTTATTTTTTATTGGAGAAAATATACCTTATTTCACAATTTCAGTTACTGGATTTTCATTGAAGATTCTCAAAAGAAAAAAAAACACTCAAATTGAATTTTTAAATAATATTTTTACTGTTTGATTTAAATAAAAAAATGTTATTTTCAATATTCTTAAATATTCTTCATTATATTCTCCGTTCGGATGTGTCGACTTGTGACCTTCCAAGCATGCTTCGACCCGCCCAGAAAACATCTTGAAATGGCCTCGTTAAAGTAACAATGAGAAAAACTTGGTGTAAGAAACAAAGAATACTTAGACTATTGAAGTGGGTGGTGTGTCCTCAGGATTTCGTAGGGCATTATCGGGTATGTGTAACGAGAAAGCTCTATGAAACCTTGAGAATCAACCCTGCTCCAGGCAGATGCATTGAGGAATTAAGATTATCATGAGTGGAGAATTAAATGAATGAATATTTAAACAAAGTGTTGAGAAACGTTTGAAGAGAACGTGTTATAAAGTTAGTGAAAACACAAATACAATTAATCGAGAAGTCTTTAATTTTCTCTAGATCTCCAATGCACAAGGAGAATGGATGGGTCATTGGGGGAATAACATTAAAAAATAATAATGGTAATAATAATAAATAATAATGACGAGCATTATTATAGTGGCGTATAGCCATTTTATTTATTTTTTCTTGGGAATAGTTATATTCTTGAGTGAAAGAGAGCCGCGTGTGTAGCGACTTTCGGCTTGAGCAACGGTTAATAGCAGTAGATTTGAGTGCAACCGATGTCCTAGTAACCCATAAACTCGTATTGAAAAATTTACAACCCAAGTGGCATAGAAGCCCGTTTAGATTATACACCACTACAATAATGCTCTAATACATTATAGCTCTAATAGCACCATCTATCAATCCTCGCCTGTTGTCCCGTCTTGGAATGGCAGCCTTCCAGCTTCTACCAGGCATGCTAGTCCTGGACGAGTCTTTTCAGCTGCTTCCCCGTTCTTTCACTCTGTCAGCCTCCAAGTGTTTTTCTAGCTTTTTCTTTTTAGGATTCCAAATGAAAATCTGCCATTTCCACTGGATGCTGGCTTTTGGAGGGTATGTTTAATGTTTATTGACAGACATATACTGCACTTTCACTGTTTTTAACTGTTTAAAAAAGGTCCTGCGTTCATTTAACCCATAAGCAGATTTTCATAACAAATCTGTAGTTTGAAAACTTTTGTTATTTTTTTTTATTTATGCAAAAATCACCGAATAAAGAAATATTTTAAACAAACTGGTAAATGCACTAAAAATATTGTTTCAAAGATATTTGCACTATTATTACACTTCAATATACATTAAAAAAATAAAGTTTTAAATCAAGTAAATTAATTCAAATATTATCCCTATATTAAATATAATTTTTAATAGATGCTTTTTACTCCTATTTTAAAATAAAAACCGTTTAAGTAAATGTTAGTGTAATTGGTACATCCAAAAATATACAGAATATAAATGTTTAACTTACCGATTTAAATTATGTGATGTTTTAATAAGATGAAAAACTCTTCTGAACTTAAAAAGTTTTTGTTCCAAGTTCAGGCAAACTTTCAATGCAACTATTCTCAAATCTACGACTGCAAATACTACTTACGCAACCATCACTTCACTATATCCTCAACCAACACAACAACACTACCCTAGTTATTGCCGAGAAAACAACTCTTCCCATAAACATTGCACAGTCTGAACGTCCTAAAAGGGAATTTAAAGACCAATTCAGTGAGCCTCCTGCTTCACCTACCTTTATAAGCACTACCTTCTCATTGTTAACGTCTGAGTAAATGTATATCTACCTGCCGAAAACTGACGAGATGTATTCTAACTTTATGTAATACCTCGTATTTTCATGGACAATGTATTAATGTGCTTAAAAAGTGTAGTTTTTATGACCACTGTGTTTTTCTTTGAGCCGATACACCTAAGGTTAAAAATATCTTTCGATTAAATTTTTGCCTCTTAAATCGTTAGTTTTGACGACACAAAACGGCAACAATGACACTCAAGGACATCTTAAAAATAATTAAAAATTGGGAAAAAAACTTTAAAGAATCCATTTAATTAAGACGTTTGAACTTAACCACACTTTTAAACATCCAATTTTTTCGCAAAGAAGCCGATTCTCACGTGTTTACTGAATGTGCAGAGCTTCCATGACATTCTTAATACATTCTGGTGATAAGAAATGACCGGGAAAATTCAAGAATTTCGTCTTCTGTGATAGAGGCTAGTTGGAATGACCGGGATAAACCCGGGAATTTCGTCTACAGTGATAATTTCTAACACATCTACCTTTGTAGCGCCCAAAATAACAAAAGTCGCTTTCTAAAATACTTTTAATTCTTTTCTAAGAACGATGTTTAAATCATTAAAAGTTTTTAAATACCTTGCTATCATCCTTTTCCAACAGTCTAGAAATTAATAACCAAAAATTTTTAAAAGCGTTCATTTTAGATAATTTAAATTAACAAGTATCTAGAAGAATTCCTTGCAATGATGACTTTACATTTGAATCATGGCAATTCAATATTTGTTAACTCCATTCAATATTTGTTAACTCCATTCAATATTTGTTAACTCCATTCAATATTTGTTAACTCCATTCAATATTTGTTAACTCCATTCAATATTTGTTAACTCCATTCAATATTTGTTAACTCCATTCAATATTTGTTAACTCCATTCAATATTTGTTAACTCCATCGAATCTACATGGAATTTGCGATGAAATTCGCAGAACTATACACTGAGAGATAAAAATATTATGATGGAACAAAGGTGTTGTTAATCCTGTTGCCATTTCTGCCTCCTAATTTAATTGGGGTCTAGTAGCAGTTATACTGCGAAACTTTTTGAAGAATTTGTCACTCATACTTTATTTGATTCTGAGTTACTAAACTCCTATACTTTTGTTGTGTACCACAAATAGTACTGCAACATAGAATGATGATACATCGTTTGAATAAATTGCACTTGACATTCTAAATCATTTTATTGAGCTGTGCGTCTTTTTAAGAATTTACTTACCAAGCAGATTCTTTAAATACTTTTACATTTTTACAATTAATAATTTTAACGATACTTTTTTTTACTTGTAATATTTAAAGATCGCCATGTAACATGTTATAATGTATTAAATTATAATGCATTTTACGTATCAAGTTAAACTGGTTGACAAATACAGTTTTTATAATTTATAAATAAATGAAATATATTCATCTTATTCATGATTTATTAAATACCAATTTGATTTTCTATTTATTATTATGTTTTTTATAGAATCATAATGTGGTTAAATTTAACTGAGGGTTAAAACTTATAACTTAAAAGCAAATGAATGAAAGATTAATTTACCGTTTTTGAGTGCAGACAAAAATAATATATAAAAATCGGTTCATTACAAAAATAAGGTTCATACTATTGAAGATTAGAATTTTTAAAGAAAATCTGATTTATTTTCATAAAAATTGTAAAAGAATTTTTATTTTTAATGAATTGAGTTTAGGAATTCTCAATGGATGCATTATTATTACAATTGTTATAGGTAATGAGGTTGCACTCGTAAGAAAAAAAAATTGAATCAAATTAAATAAATTATAAAAATAAAAAAGTAAAAATAGAATAAAATATGGCCAAGTGTCTTGAACCAAGCATTACATTTTTACAATTATGACAACTCGAGTAAGTCACAAAAGAAGTGATTAAAATAAAAAGAATAAATAAAAGAAAAATATTTTATAACTATTACATCAGATCAGTAATTTTTGTAGCGTGTTGACACTTGAATATTATGTGTAAACACATTCATTAATGTTTAAATAAAATTATGTATTTTATAGTCTATAACATACCATAAAGTTACGTTTATCGTGTTACCGCCATCTTATTTTTGTTAATTATGCCCTCTCTGGGATAATGCAAATTCGAAAGCCTGGAATATAAAAAAGGAAGCTGCATAAGTGGCACTGCGTGTTCCAAATTCTTCGACATTTGTGTTTTTGTATGTTCTCAATCAATCAAGGAATCTAATAAATTTATATAGCGCTTCATGAGCGCTCTTGGTAAGTCCGTATGATTTAATTGTTTTATGGTGAACCAAAATCTATGCTAAATAAACACCCCCATTAAATACGGCGATGGTTCCAATATGCATTAGTCTTTGCTTTTCCGTACACAGGGCTGCACGTGAGCATGATTCTTGCCTGGAATTCGGTCATCCAGCTGCTTTGATCATTAGCAACTTTTCATTTTGTCTTATGTTTGTGTGTGGAATGACAGTTTTGAATGAGTCTAGTTTAGGGTGCTTGACCATCGCAGGTCATTGGACCTCTATTATAATATCTACTATAACAAGGGCTGATGTTAATGTGCTAATTTAGATTTTTTAAAATAAAATTAACTATATCAGTGTTCTTAGGTTTTGAGTTTCAGACCTTCCATCCAAGGCGGTGTCACAGTACGCACTAGAAAGAGGTCAAGGTTGAAATGGATCTCAGAAAGATCTTTTTTATATGATATTTATAAAGCTGCCAACAAGAAGCCTCAATGGCGGAAAGTTACTGTGACGTTTCTAATTTACCCCCTATATTATAATAATAATAATAATAATAATAATACCGATTTATAATGCGCCAAGGCATGCAACTGAGGCGCCACTCACACGACATACGTCGTGAAACACCGGATCATATACTCTAGGTATATGATAGTTCACGGTTGGCTAAACAGGGATTTGAACTGGCGACCTTTAAGTTGCAAGTCCAACGACTTACCAGCTAAGCCAATTCGCTCGACGGGCCAACCCGTACACCAAATACGCCATTTAATAATAGTGAAAGAAGAATAATGATGATAATATTGATGAAGATGATGATAACGATTATAGGAATGATGGTGATGATGACGATTAGGATTTACTCCAATTGCATAATGTTTTAACCTAATCAAGTTAAAATTGCCGATGTTCTGATAACATTTCACTAAAATAAGCAATACTTCATAGAAGCGATTCCAGGATATTTTTTGTGTGGTCTATATCGCTCACAGCCTGACAGACGCAGGCCGTGTTACAATGGTTCTGGGAACCATGGTTCTTATGCGCCAGAGGCGCCACTCCACACGACGTACACATCTTTCAATGCATACGTCGCAAACACCGCATCATATATGATAGTTCACGGTTGCTCGTCAAGGATTTGAACAAGCAACTTTTGAGCTGCAAGTCCGACGTCTACCATCTAAGCCATCCCCGCTCTCATATTAATGGTTAATTTTACTTCAACTTGAGAAAAATATATATTTAAGTATTTAACTTTATTAACATTATCTTAATTAGTTCATTCAATTCAATAAAGTTAATTATATTCAACTTGATTAAATTTTCTTCCCGAAAGTTTAAAAATTATAGTTTTTCTTTGTTCAAGATCTAGATTTTAATTATCGCTCGTAAAATTTATTTAAATCCTTAATGAGCTAAATTTGTGTTTAGTCACTGAATTTTAGTGGTTCAGATAGCTACTCACAGCTGACTAAACTAAATTCGAAATGGTGGTTCACTTTGTGTCCATATTCTTCACTGGATTTGTCATCTACACAGCCTACCCAAGCTCTTGTTAAATTCATTTTAAAATAAAATGATTTATTTATTAAAATACCGTTTGTGAAATTAATTTAAGTTTTTTCAAATTGTATAACTATTCAATAAAAATAAGAGTAAATAATTTTATACATTTTCATATTTCAGCTCTTTTCTCATGGCATCCAACACTGATGGTTCTTGCTGTAAGTCTTCACATTTCACTAAACGATAGCTACAACATCAGTTTCAATGATCAACTCTTTCATTCTTAAATTTTTTTAAAAAAAATTATATGTCTGCATAAAAATTTATATTGAAAATGTATTTATAATAATCAAACTCAGCCACACAACCACCCACAGTTTCCCTTTCTCATGGTGCAAGCAATCATCGTCTTCTCGCCTTTCAGCTCACTTGTCAGAAACTCATCCCGCAAGAATAAAACATTTTGGCACTGGCTCCTCATGCTTTCCGCCCTCTTTTGCTCCCTTCTAGGTCCGTTTTGTGCATGTCGGAATGAATTTTGTCCATCTTTATTGCTATTTCACTGAAAAATATGCAATAGACAAACTATTATAATTACAAAATGAAACAACTCTATGCAAATCTCCACAGGCTACTTGGTCATTTACGTTAACAAGGAACGTTCACAGAAACCACACTTAACATCGTGGCACGCGTGGTTTGGTCTGGTTACAGTGGTGTACACGACCTTACAGTGTCTCGGGGGCGTGTTGTTGTGGTGGGGTCGTGGTTTCCTCTTACGCTGGTTTCCTCTCTCCACGTGGAAGCTGAACCACGCCACCTCTGGTCTGCTTCTATTCATCATGGCGACCTCCTCGATGGTCTCGGGCATGTGCACCAGTTGGTTCGTCAGCGTGGTCGAGGGCACGTCATGGTACGTGTGTGTGTGTTGTCCTTTGGTGCTGTTGCTCGTCTTGACGAACCAACTGAGGAGTTCGTACTTTTATGTGTTCAACAACGTCACTGCTGATGGGTCTGTGTGTGGCGAGGGAGATGTGAGAAGGAAAAAAAGTCATGTTGAAAGTGGGAAGAAGGTCAAAGATGAAAGCAACAGTAAAAAGATTAATGGCAAAGGTAGCAAGAAGGTCAGTAAGAGATCTAGTGCTTGATGATCTCTCAAAGCAGGACTGGCTTTCACTGCGGAAATGAAGTTAAAAATTAATCACAGAATGAAGTTACTAGCTGTTTATGGTGTAGCAGTTGTTTGTGGTGTTAGGGACCGAGGAAAAGTAGAAATAATTTGTACAAAATCGTGAATTAGTATTTTTCTTTTTTGCTATTGTGAATAAATCCGTTATGTTTTTCTTAGTTTTGTTTGTAATGATAGTTGATGAACGGATGACTTATTTGTTAGAATATTTTTTTTATTATTTCCAAAAGTATTCCGAAATATAGATTCCTGTCAGTATCATTTTAACTTCTTAAATCAGTTTTAAACCTTTTCGCTGTTACCAATCTACGTCATAATCATTGGATATACTCATTCTCAATTCTTATTCCCTTCTCAGACAATTTCTATTATATTATACTTTTTATAATGACTTTTAAAAAATCGAGTTATCATTTTTTGCAATAAAAAAAGCATTTAATACTGGTTTCAAAAAGTCTCTGTGAAAGGAAATATAAAATGTAAATTAAATGTTGAAGCATTTCAGCATACATTCAGTGTGTTCAGGTTAATCAGCGGTCGTCAGCACGTTCATGGACCGAGGAACCACTCTTATCATTCTTGGTAACAGGGTCACTGAAACTCGAAAAAAATAGACTAACATTAGGGTGAACACAAAATTGGATTTTTTTTAATAACTAAGAAAAATAATGTTTAATAAGGGGCCATGCATAAAAGACGTCCACACAAAAGGGGTAGGGAGGGTTTAGCAAAAAGTGGACAAGGGGGGAGGGGGTTTAGGACAAAGTGGATATCCGTAGTGTATTTTGAGTGCAGTAGTTTTGCATAAATTCACTGCAAAATACTTCTAGTTTAATGACAAAAAAGTTTGGATGCAAACCCAAACAATCTTTTACAAACAGGTTATATTTAGAAACGATAGGTTCAATACTAATTAATACGCTTGAATATTATTTTTTAATTATGTTGTTGAAGTTTGATTTGTCAAATACAATAAAATCTCAAATAACAATTCTTAAAAATTAGAATTTTCTGTTGATTGAACGATGGTGGATTGAGGGTGGAACAGGGATGTCTTGACCCATGATGTTGGTTTTCTTGATACTGATGTTTAGACCGACTTTCTTGCAAACCTGAGCAAAGCGATTCATCAGCTGCTGAAGGTGTTTCTTCTTTTGTGACACAAGGACCGCATCATCAGCGAACAGCATGTCTCTGATGAAGACAGTGCGAATTTTTGTCTTTGCTCTTAGGCGTGCCATGTTCAGCAGTTTCCCGTCACTTCTGGTGTGTAACTGAACACCTTCGGCAGACTCTTGAAATGCAAAAATCAGCAGCATCGAGAAGAAGATACCGAATAATGTAGGCGCTAGCACACAACCGTATTTGACCCCACTGTTAATTGTGAAGGATTCTGAGGTCTCTCCATCGTAGCTGACCACACCTTGCGTGTTTTCGTGATAAGAAGTTGTAATGTTGAGCAGCCGAGGTGGACAGCGATCTTCTTGAGTAGCCGAAATAGGCCGTTCCTGCTTACAAGGTCGAATGCCTTAGTTAGGTCGATAAAGGCGATATACAGCGGCATCCGCTGCTCTCTGCACTTTTCCTGGAGCTGACGCACGGAGAAGATCATGTCGACTGTGGATCTTCCTGATCTGAAGCCGCATTGCGATTCAGGATACACACGACTTGCTAGGACTTGGAGACGGTTGAGGACAACGCGTGCGAAAGCTTTACCCACGACGCTAAGCAGTGAGATGCCCCTGTAGTTGTTGCAGTCGCTGCGGTCACTTTTATTCCTTACAGGGTTACAATCTTGGCATTGCGCATGTTCTGTGGAACTCTACCTTCTCTCCGAATACTTTTTTTCCGTTTACCGTGCAGATGTGACACCTTTTACTACTACTAAAATAACTTCTAGTAAGGAAAAAGAAAACATTTTTTGTTTTTATTGAAACTAAATAAAAATAAATTAATGGCGATGTGCCAAAGATAAACTTATGAAGGAGACATGGGACATAATAAAATAAACTATAATATTTAGTTTTAAACTAATTGTCTCAAGAATAAATAAAATAAAATTCTAAACAGGACAATATTCCTTATTAATTTTAACTTTTTTTGAAAAAGTTTATATCTATCTGCTCCTCTACGCCCAAAACTTCGTTCAAATAGGAAGAAATATGCTCGTCGCATGCCCCCCTCATCCACATAAGTTTATCTTTGGCACATCGCCATAGATTTTCTATTCTGTTTGTGTGTACGCCAGTGGCGCCACAAAGCAAACAGAATGGTTGACGGTACTGTGTGCCAACCCAGTAACTTCTGTTATTCGGGTGTAGGCCCTCCACTCGTCGCTCCAGATAGTGGTCTCTGTGGACAAAAGTATAAACTGTTAAAAAGTATTTATAAATGAATAAACATAGTATAAATGAGAAAAAAATATTAACAGATATTTACCTGGTAAAACATGCTCCTGAATAATTAGTAATAGAGTGGCAGCATCTCTTCTTTCCACTTCTACCATAAACGCCTCCTTGGTCTCGCTGTCTATCACCCCGAAAACCCATCGTTGCCACCCTGGCCTCGTCCTCTGGTTCGTTTGGCCGCCGAAATCAATCTGGACCTCATGCCCAGGACCTCCAATACGACTGAGTGATCTCTCACCAAGTTCGTACAGAGGTCTCTGAGCATGTTGAGCCATTCAGGAAGAGTTCTATTACCTCCTATTTTGAGCATGCTGGCTGCCGTCGCTCGACTGATGTCGTTGAAACACCAGTACAAAATTATCTGAATGGTATAATAAATTTGTTCGTTAATATTTTAATATTATAAATCAAGTTTCAGTTTATTCTTATCGAAATACTTGAAATAAAGTAAAGTACCTACCATGATGCATCTATTCAGGGGAAGGCGGAAGTTATCTAAAAAACTTCCTTTCCTTATCGACACGAACTTATGGCATCGTGGAAATCGCCATGTATGTCCGTCTGAAACATTTTGCCGGTCAGTAAAAAGCATGTCGGCTCCACATTAGCAGGCTTTTGCCCGACTGAGCAGACCATGCTCTTTCGCCCAACTCACGGCATTTTCTGTTTTGAAAATTTTATTACTTAGCTCTGATGAGCAAATCTCGCTTACATCAAGAAAATCCATGATAGAATGGTAAAGAGAAAGTTCAAGGAAAACTAGTCGTTGGTTACTATAGAAATAGTTGTAATAGGAAAAAATAATTATAGAAATAGTTGGGATTGATTGATTGAAGTATTTATTTTATGCGTTTAAAATCATCTATTTAGTTACAGCTGTGTAAATATTAATATTACATACTTTAACTTTTTTCCCATTTCATATCATATATGTCACATATCTATTTGCATTTCTAGTCGTCAAAACTTAAATGATTTTTACAAATGGATAATTACTGCTTCAGACCCTGTCAATGAAAATAATTAATTTTTTTCTTAATTAAAATAATAATTCATCATTTGTTTTCCAAAAAAAATTGTTTTTACTTTTACATCAATAGTGAAAGGATTTATAATATCATAACATCATTATGTTAACTTAGGGCGCATTGTTTAATTCTCCTTAAATCATACATCTTAAATCTCTGGTGCATCCATCGGATTGATAGTTTTACGAAGAAATAAACAACGCCATTTTAGAAAATGTCGGATGTAAACAAAGTTGTTTTAAACAGTTTATCAAATATAGTGGTAGAGGAAATTTCGGGGTTAAATAATAATTTTAAAAATATCGTTAATAATTTTAATACGAATAAAGTTGTTTTCAATCTTGGCTTGAATCTATTGTCCGAGGAATCTACCGAGAAATCTACTTCTAATGAGATTGATTCAAGATTTTATGAGTAAATTAGAAAATTTATTTAAAAAGTAATATATAAAAAAACATTATAAAGATTCATTTCAACTTACTTGATACTTCAACATATATTGGTCCTATTTTAGGATCTCCCATTATCAAAATCATCTTATTTATTCATCAACTAAAACTAAAAGCAAATGGGCTACAACTTATTTAGAATAAACTAAATAGAATAATATAATTATCCTTGTAATTACTTTATATAATTATAATAAGTAATTACTAAAACCCATTCTTACTTACTACTTTTGATAGCTAACCTACATAATAACCTACATAGTTTTGATTGGATGTAGTTCTATTTATACATCAATAAATCTTATCAATCCGTCTTTGTTGATGATTGATGAGAATTCGTAGTGAAGAATTAAACAACGTCCTTCACGACACACACGGATGAATTAAACAACGTTCAAAACGCATTGGATGTACCGATTGTTTACATCGAATGAATTAAACAATGCGCCCTAATTTTAATTTAGGCCTATAGACAAGTTTCCATGTGACGTCACGCTCAGTTCTAAAAATAGCTGTAGGGTAAAAAGAAATATTTTATGGAGGTTTCAATGCAAAAACACGTTACTTTGGAAGCGAATTTCATCACTTCAGTAAGTTTTATTTCAGTTCTGTTTACAAAAATGTTTGAGGAAGGGCCTGAAGTTGAACTTATTAAGTTTAAAAAAAAATTATTGCCTCAAAAAGTATTTAATAGCAATAAAACAAACCTTATTTAGCGACAAAAATAAGTTATGGAAGTCTGAAGATAATAAACGGCTTTGCAGTTTAAGCTTTGTTGAAGGAAGTAAAAATGATTTATTAGGTGAAAAATAGTGCATATATTGTTTTTTTATCGGAAATTATTCCCACTGAGTGATTATAATCATATAAAGAACATATATGTTCTTTCCTTATTCATTTTCACTCATTCCAAAAAAACTAATTCAAAGCGCTTGAAGAAATATGACCTAAATTGAAAAAGGTACATCTCAGTAAAAGAACATAGTAAAGAAAATGGAGCAGCCTATGGCCTGTGGGGTTTGGGAAGTGACTTGCCTATTAACAGTGAAATAGGTATTCTTTTTTCAACATCATGACACTGTTTTCTACATTTTTAAAACCCATTATCAATTTATTTCAACTTTTTATTTTGTATCATGATAGCTGATATTGGGAAAAAAAAGTTAAAAAACATGCCAGGATTATTCAAGAAGAAAGAGTTTAACTGCTGATAGGCAAAATAAAATACTTCAAAATTATGAGACATTTTTGTCCATATTACTAGTAAAACATGCTGAAGACTTCTAGTGCTCTGACCACTATAATGCCAACACTTTTTCATTGAAGAATTTCACATAATATTTTTACATCTCATTTCTAACATTTTAAGTTTAATGAAATGGTTAAACTTATTTTTTGAATGACGTTTGCAAAAGATTCTAATGTGAACAGATTTGACATTGCTGAGTTGAATTTGCTAAAGTTGCAAAAGAAATGCTGCAAGTTTGAGCATATCAATGGAATTTTTTTCACTTTTATTGTTTTTGTCTTCTTTATTTTTGTTTATTTTGGTTATAATAATTTTCTAAAAGTAAATAAGCCATAATTATGGTTCCTTTTACGATATATCTCGCATCAAATAGTTGCCGGAATAATAAAAATAATAAGGACGCCTTCAGTTATTGTTGTTTTTATTCTGTTGTACATACACTAGCTGATTTTAGTAAATCAACTTGCTCACATCTATAGCTTGTGCAAATATGAGATTAAAACCATTTATTATAAATTAATATCTCACCTGAAATCTCGATTTGGTTGCAGCTTTCGAGCACGCGCAAGAGAACTAGAGTTAATAACTGATGTATTAATGAAATTTGAATTTTCGTACAGTGTTAATTTTTCTCTAAACTGATCATAAGAATTAAATTGATCTCCAACTGAAAATTCAACGTTTTCGGTGATTTCATCCATCTCGATGATATCTTAATATAATCCAAATGTGGCGCCAAATGGATGTTATAAAAATGAATTGAAAATAAACTTCGGCCAAAAATGTTGCGAATATTTACAATAATAATAAATATAGTCTGTGGTTTTTAAAATAGTTTTTCTAATCATTTATATAAAAATATTTACATATTTATTTATTTACTTAATTAAGTACCAACCATAGTCCATGGTCCATAGATATAGTATATGTAGTTACGTTGTGTGAAAACTTGTCTACCGTATTAGCAAACTTCCCCATCATACGTTAAGTAGTGAAATTATTCCTAATAAAAAAAATTGAATACTGTTTAAAATTTATTTAAAATATTAAAAATAATTTGGATCATATCCGCCAAAGCGGTGCAGAATTTAACTAGCTCTGCCTACATTTACAATGATGGCCAAAATAGCAAATGTTGGAACACATTCGCACAACTGTGTATATTCTGTGTCTATACTACTACTACTACCACTACTACCACTACTACTACTACTAATACTACTACTACTACTACTACTACTACTGCTACTACCACTACTATTACTACTATTACTACTACCACTACTACCACTACTATTACTACTACTACTACTACTACTACTACTACTACTACTACTACTACTACTACTACTACTACTACTACTACTACTACTACTACTACTACTACTACTACTACTACTACTACTACTACTACTACTACTACTACTACTACTACTACTACTACTACTACTACTACTACTACTACTACTACTACTACTACTACTACTACTACTACTACTACTACTACTACTACTACTACTACTACTACTACTACTACTACTACTACTACTACTACTACTACTACTACTACTACTACTACTACTACTACTACTACTACTGTATTTTGGAATATTGCTATATATACTTTATGTATATTCCTTATGTTGTTTTGGAATATTCCTAGATATACTGTATGTAAATTAATTTTAATTTATACATGGGATATGGTTCATAATTGTCTTCATAATTAAAATTATTTTATTCTCTATATTAATTATTTGATTGATCTTTTATCAAAGTCAAGCTTTGTTATAAAAATACACAGTTGTTTTCATATGAAAACATTTTATTGAATAAAATAAAAAAAATGAAAAATAGAGTCTGTATAAATTTTATTTAAACCATAATGATGAACATGAAAAAAGTAACTAAGTCCTCCCTAGTTCCCAACAAGTTAGAGTGGCTCTTGGAGGGCTTCACTAACTAAGATTGAATATCTTGGAGTATCTTTAAAAAATCTCTGGTCGCAGTCTTTTGAAGTTCGGCAGTGTATTGTTGTTGTTTGAAGCTGGAAACGATTGACTGAGAGACTGAGACTGAAATGTTCGGTTACCAATTTCAAGAAATAAAACTCAATCCAACAATTAAAATATAAACTATAAATGTATTTTTTAACGACTGGTAAGTATAGTAAATATATTTAATATTATACAATTAGAATATCTTATAAGATTCTTATATCGCTGCTCTTGAATTTGAAGAAAGAGCGCTATAGAAATCTATTTCATTGATTGATTGATTGATCGCCCTTTATGATACAGAAATAAACAAAGTCACGTGATACCTTTCTTTATATGTTGGGGTATTTGAAGAATGACGGTCTCTTGCATTGGTGATTAATACAGAGGGCGTATCTATACTACTTGTTCTTTGTAGGATATCTATGCTACCAACCATTATTATAATAGGTTGGCTTAGATGGTAAAGTCATTGGACCTGCAACTTAAAGGTCGCCAGTTCGAATCCCTGTTCAGCCAACCGTGAGCTATCATATACCGAGTGTAGATGATGCGGTGTTTCACGACATATGTCGTGTGAGTGGCGCCTCAGTTGCGTGCCTTGACGTATTATAAATACGCATTATATTATTATTCTTATAATATAATTGCCTGGAGTCACTGCGTTTATTTTATTATTCAATTGATTGTAAATTTGATTAATAAAAATATCTCGTAAACAAATTAAAAAGGGTCTTTTTATTTGCTAATTTTTAATTTATCTGATAATTTATAATTTATCTGATAATTTATATTTTATCTGATAATTTATATTTTATTTGCTAATTCATATTTTATTTGCTAATTTATATTTTATCTAATAATTTATATTTTATCTAATAATTTATATTTTATCTGATAATTTATATTTGATCTGATAATTTATATTTGATCTGATACTTTATATTTTATCTGATAATTAATATTTTATCTGATAATTTTTTATTTTATCTTATGTATTTAACGTATTTAATTAATATTTTTTTAGTCCTTCATCCTAACAGACTTCATACTGTGGAGATCTCATCCTCTGAAGACCTCATCCTGTTACTGACAAGATCAAACGCTTTGGTCAGGTCTATGAAAGCTAAGAAAAAGGGTTTGTGTCGTTCTCTGCCTTTTTCTTGCAGTTGTCTGAGTGTGAAGATCATATCTATAGTTGACCTTTCTGCGCGGAACCCACAGTTCCTTCTTCCCAGCATTGGCAGAAGAGGCTGTGCAGTTGTTCTAGGAAGGCTGTGCTTTCGCATGCTTCTTCTTTCATAAATGGAAAAAAATTAATTAAGTAGAAAACTTTTTTTGAGAGATGTTTAAGGTGAGCAGGAAATTGAAGACTATAAATAAAGAAATTGAAGATGGAAAACCTAAATTCATTAAATTAAAGGGTCAAATTTATTGTTAAAAAATATTTGAATTAAAGTATTAAAACAGCAAAAAACATAAAAATTGATTATGTGAAAACGCTGCAGTGGCGGTAAATGAGTTTACGCGGAAACAGAACGCAAGATACACCTTTTTAAGCCTGAATGTCTCCGTAAACTTCACGGCATCTTGGAACTCAGAACCAACAACTATGTCCATCAGATTACAGCAGCACTGGTTAGACAACATGAACATCTTCTAGAAACCGTCAAACGTCGAAAGCTGACTTAGTTTGGCCACGTCGTCAGGCACGATTTACTGTCCTAGACGGTGCTATAGGGAAATCGTCGTCGAGACCCTCAGAAAATAGCTGTGAGACAGGCATATGTAATCTTATGGTGGATCCAATATTTAATAGATCACTGTGTGTTTTTTTCAATTCATTTAAATAATAATCCAGCGGCTATTGCATGGATGTAAATGTCTCAGATGTAGTGGTTGCTTTTCCTTCGAGAATTTCTAAACATGTTTAAGTTTTCAAAAAGCTAGAAAAAATTGTTTTAAATTTGAAAATTTCTAGTTGTATCACTTTTTTTCGTCTTTTTTTTAAAGTTTTTATTTCTAAATCGTTTTAGTTTTTTATAATAAATTGTTTATAGTTCAGTTTCAATAAAACTGATTGCAATAATTTCAGTTTCAGTTCTAGTTTCAGTTACTGGAATATCAGTGGTGTTCAATAAAATATAAGTGGTGAGCGACGTAAGAGTTTTTTTATTTTATTTGTAATAAGTTAATACTAATACAAACATTAGTGATGCACTTTATTTATTCCATAATTTTACAACAATTCCATTAAAATTAAATTTACATTAAATGATCACTATCATGTCTTTCTTTGGACAATTAATTCAGATTCTTTCATCTTTCTTCACCGGAAAGTCTTTTCCACATCTCACTCTTCGCGCTTCCAATTCCTCTTCTCAGGCTTCCCTGGAGGCGCACGTTTCACAACAGACCTTCTTTTCTTTCTCGCAGTCCAGAGTTGGATGGGCAGAGCAATATCTAGATTGGTCCTTGCATTCATCGCTTTCTTCAGTCAGGTCAGAAAGTTCGGGACACGTGATGCAACATGTGTCCCTGTCCCTCAACTTGCAGTCCAATTCAGCAAAGGTGGGGCACCAATCAGGCTCCCTCTCGCATGTGGCGTCTGGAGAGTAGATAAAGCAGAATTGGTTATTACAATCATACGACCATTAAGGAATTTATGATCATAAAAATGTATTTATATAGTGATTTTTGCAAGAAATTTGTTAAATGGAAACGTCTGCTTTCATAAAATAAGTCGCATGATTATATTTCTGTGTTACTTTTTTTAACTGTGTTAATTAATAAACGCGTTAATATCGGGATAACGATGCAAACCCTAATGAAAGCAGTTTAAAAAGTTTTTAAAAAATAGATTTTGTTATATTGTTTATGAAAACCTTACAGTTTTTCCGCATTGTTCTTAGGAGTAATAATCAGGTACTTGGAACGCAGTCACGCAGACAAGCAAGCACACGGACAAACCTGCAGTCACAAGAGTCACCACAAAGAGAAGACACAGGAAGAGGAGGAATCTTGCCATTTTGCTTCGGAGGTCGTCGAAACTGACGAAGGATTAGCTTTCCTGCTTTTATAGAGGCTCATATTCATGATCAATTAGGCGAGAAAATGAAAATTTAGAGAAATTTTAAATAATTCAGTGAATTCAGTTGAAAATTGATTAAATTGACTTTCTGGTGCGCTTCCTTGGAAGTATCGTAGCTTGCTCGTGAGCAGATGTTGGAGGCTGACTGACTGTAGATGGCGCTCTTTATTTTAAAAATATTTTCAAGATATCTTTTAGCCGTTTTAATCTTTCCTTCAAATTCACAACACTTGTTGTTCTGAAACTGAAAAAAAACAAAAACGGAGAAAACCCCTCCAAGAGAATTACACTTTTTTTAGTGTTATACAATAGTCTAAATGGACTTAATTTTTATATAAATTATTATTAAAATTGTTATATAAATGAAACGGACTAAATATTTTATGAATTATTTATATATATATTTTAATTACTTTGAATAATGAAATATTTTATAAATTATTTATAAATAATAATAAATAATATAAAAATAAATAATAATAATAATATATTTTTAAAATGCGTATTTATATACGCCAAGGCACGCCACTCACACGACATAAGTCGTGAAACACCGCATCATAAACACTAGGTATATGACAGCTCACGTATGGCTGAACATGGATTCGAAATCGCGACCTTTAAGTTGCAGGTCCAACAACTTAACAATCTAAGACAACAATATAAATTTTAAATTAATTAAAAAAAAGAAATATTTTATAAATTATGTATATTTTAAACTATGTATATATTTTAAATTATGTATATATTTAAAGATATGTATATATTTTAAATTATGTATATATTTTAAAATATGTATATATTTTAAAATATGTATATATTTTAAAATATGTATATATTTTAAAATATGTATATATTTTAAAATATGTATATATTTTAAAATATGTATATATTTTAAAATATGTATATATTTTAAACTATGTATATATTTTTAATTATTTTAAATATTGAAATATTTGATAAATTATTAATATATATTTTTTAATTACTTAAAAAAATGAAATATTTTATAAATTATTTATATATTTTATTTTAATTTTAAATAATGAAGTATTTTATTGAATATTTATATTTTAATAAATAATTTATATTTTAATAAATAATTTATATTTTATTAAATAATTTAAATTTTATTAAATCATTTATATTTTATCAAATATTTTATATTTTATTGAATAATATATATTTTATTAAATAATTTGTATTTTTTCAATAATTTGTATTTTATTCAATTAGATATCTTTTATTTAATAATTTTATTTTATTTAATATTTATATTTAATTTAACAATTTTTATTTTATTCGATAATTTTCATTTTATTCAATAATTTTTATTTTATTCAATAATTTTATTTTATTTAATAATTTTTATTTTATTCAATAATTTTTATTTTATTCAATAATTTTTATTTTATTCAATAATATTTATTTTATTCAATAATATTTATTTTATTCAATAATATTTATTTTATTCAATAATATTTATTTTATTCAATAATATTTATTTTATTCAATAATATTTATTTTATTCAATAATATTTATTTTATTCAATAATATTTATTTTATTCAATAATATTTATTTTTTTCAATAATATTTATTTAATTCAATAATATTTTTTTTATTCAATAATATTTATTTAATTCAAAAATAGTTATTTTGTTTAATATATTTTTTCTATTCAATTATATATATTTGATTCAATAATATTTATTTTGTTTAATATATTTTGTTCTATGCAATTATTTATATTATATTTTTTTAATTATGATATATTTTTAAATATATTTTGTTTTATTCAATTATTTATATTTTCTTTTTTTAAATATGATATATTTTTTTAAATTTCTTTTTTTCTATTCAATTATTTATATTATATTTTTTAATTATGATATATTTTTTTAATTTATTTTTTTAATTATGATATATTTTTTAATTTATTTTTTTTATTATGATATATTTTTTAATATATTTTTTTTATTATGATATATTTTTTAATATATTTTTTTAATTATGATATATTTTTTATTATATTTTTTTAATTATGATATATTTTTAATTTTATTTTTTTAATTATGATATATTTTTTAATATATTTTTTTAATTATGATATATTTTTAAATATATATTTTTAATTATGATATATTTTTTTAATTTATTTTTTTAATTATGATATATTTTTTAATTTATTTTTTTTATTATGATATATTTTTTAATATATTTTTTTTATTATGATATATTTTTTAATATATTTTTTTAATTATGATATATTTTTTATTATATTTTTTTAATTATGATATATTTTTAATTTTATTTTTTTAATTATGATATATTTTTTAATATATTTTTTTAATTATGATATATTTTTAAATATATATTTTTAATTATGATATATTTTTTAATATATTTTTTTAATTATGATATATTTTTTAATATATTTTTTTAATTATGATATATTTTTAAACATATTTTTTTATATTCAATTATTTATATTTTATATTTTTAAATATATTTTTTTATATTCAATTATTTAGTTTTTATTTTTTTAATTATGATATATTTTTAAATATATTTTTTTCTATTCAATTATTTATATTTTCTTTTTTTAAATATGATATATTTTTTTAAATTTATTTTTTTCTATTTAATTATTTGAAATATAAATTTTTACTTAATTTAAATATAAATTTTAATTATTTTACATATAATTTTTTAATTATTCTAAGTATAATTTTTTTATTATTTTAAATATAAATTTTAATTATTTTAAATAAAATTTTTTAATTATTTAAATATAAATTTTTAATTATTTAAATATAATTTTTTAATTATTTAAATATAAATTTTTAATTATTTAAATAAAAATATAAGTTTTTTTAAATATAAATTTTTAATTATTTAAATAAAAATATAAGTTTTTTTAAATATAAATTTTTAATTAAATATAAATTTCTAATAATTTCAAATAATTTTTTAAAATTATTTTAAATGTAAATTTTTAATTTTTTCAAATATAAATTTTTAATTATTTCAAATATAATTTTTTTATTACTTTAAATATAAATTGTTAATTTTTTCAAATATAAATTTTTAATTATTTTAAATATAATTTTTTTCTTACTTTAAATATAAATTTTAAATTATTTTAAATATAAATTTTAATTATTTTAAATATATATATATTTTTTTTTTTAATATAAATTTTATAAATTATTTATATATTTTTAAAATTATTTTAAATAATGAAATATTTTATTCAATATTTTATTCAATACTTTTTATTTTACTTAATAATTTCACTTTATTCAATAATTTTTATTTTACTTAATAATTTTATTTTATTTAATAATTTTTATTTTATTTAATATGATATATTTTTAAAAATATTTATTCTTATTCAATTATTTATATTCTATTTAATAATTTATATTATATTCAGTTATTTATATTTTATTCGATAATTATTTATTTTGTATTCATATTATATTCAGTTACTTATTTTTTATTCGATAATTATTTATTTATTATTTATATTATACTCAGCTACTTATTTTTTATTCGATAATTATTTATTTTTATTTATATTATACTCAGTTACTTATATTTTTTTCGATAATTATTTATTTATTTATTTATGGTATATTCAGGTATTTATATTTTATTCGAGAATTATTTATTTTTTTCTTAATATTATATTCAGTTATTAAGTTTTATATTTTATGTGTTATATCCTATATATAATACAGACCGGCAAATAAAAACATTAAAGCTGATTTAAACTATATTTGAGATGGTGATTTCAAACTGTAATCGTAGTTCAAATTATATTTTACGGAAAAAAAAACAAATTTTGTTCAGTGAAATTTCCACAGAAGAGTTTTCCGTGAAAATTGTAATATGTAAAAATGCGTTGTTAAAAATAATTTAACATATTAAAGAAATTTTTGAAAACTCATCAAAGTTTGCTATAGAAATTCGGTAAATAGATGAAACAATCAAAGTTTGCATTTTAAGTTTTGGTTTTGATTCTTTGTAAGCGCATTTCTTTAAATGGATTCTATGTTAGGGGAGGCATAATCATCGATCTCAAAATTTCTAACTTAGGACATGATAAACACTAACAATACTTAAAGTTTGACACAAAAATGATTTGTAGGTCAAAAATAACCTTCCCCCTCGCGATTGAAAAAAAAACACACACAAAATGGAAGATATTAAACCTTTAAATCACTAGAAAAACACATTTTTAAAATTTTTCTAAAGTTTTGTGCAATTTTTCATATTTCAATCTTTCTTGGTTAATAATTTCATTGAATAAATATTTTTAAACGTATTGATTTTCAGTCAAAAAGTCATCTTTTGATTTCAACAGGAATACATGTTCAAATCTTTTTAGCTTTTTTCTATAAACCAGCTTTTCTTAAATTTTTGCTTTTCTTTAAAACTAAGCTTTTTTCTTTTCCTCTAGTTAAGTTGTAACTATTTTTGTTGTTGAGCCGCTGCCTTGAAGCCTCTGGAAGACGGGATCTGGCCATTTCTAGGCTGCTGGCTCTTTTATAGGATGATGGATCTACTGACTGCATCCAATTTACTAGTTTCTTTAGTATATGGTTCACTTTACCACACTGTTTCTCTATTCCAAGGTTGTGAACTAGAGTGTCATCGATTCCAGAAGCCTGCTCACTGATTGAGTACTCCATAGGTAAGGCTTTATCATCAATATCCAAAGTTTCTCTTTTGTCTATCTAAAACTGCCTTGAGGGGATGCTGCATAAAGAAAATTAACCTATTCCAAGTGGTCAACTACTTTATAACAAACGTAAGTACTTTGCCGTCGAGGAATGAACACTGTCAAAAAGCTTTTACCACTAAGCAGGAGCTAGAACTTGTAGAAACAGCAACGAAACTCTACCATGGTTTTCCACCACAAAAAGTAAGAAAGTTTGCATATCAATATGCTGTGAAAATGAGATCAGGTTTTTGAAAAGTTTTATAATGCTCAAAGGTTAGGCGCTGATTGGTTTAAGTTATTTTTACACGCAACAGTTTTTTCTCAATTCAAACTCACGAGGCTACAAGTCTGAGCAGGACCACAAGCTTCAACAGAGCAAATGTTTAAAAAAATTCCGATAGGCTGGTTTTGGTAATGAACTTCAACAAATTACTGTTTTTTTTCATTTTAATCGCACTTTTGACACTTGTAACATTCAACCCTGTGTACGGGGTTATTTATTACATTTAGGACTCCGTCGAAAAATTTATCTTTTTATATGAATTTAATTAACAAACTGGATTTTTAGGTTTTAACTATTTACTTATAGATTTCTTTGTACATACAACAATTAGGAATATTATTGTTTTAAAAATAACGAACTTATAAAAACATTTGTAAAAACTGGGACATACAACCCCGGTCTCCCCTACATTTTCTTTCGGTCTTTTTTTTGAGATTTCCTCCATTTTCAAACAATTTCATGATTTTGTTTTTGCTGGGAAAAATGTTGTAAATCTGAGTTTTTCCAACACTATCTTTTTCTCCAAAACATCTCAAACTTTGCCCACTTTCATTTAACTTAATGCATTAAACCTTTTCATCTAATGTTAGCAACTTTCTTTCACGAAACGTCATAATGTTAAAAACCTAAACTAACGATTGTATAACGTAAGTTTAATGAAATTATTATAATACTATACAATAAATACGCGTGAAACTTGAACGGAAACGAAGTTATAAGCAAAGAGGAAACAGTCGATTGATCAGTGACGTGCATAAATGTGCTAATTATTTTTTTAAAAGAAATATTTTAATCCAATTCCGCTTAAAGGGGTGAAATTTGACGCATGAGCTGTCCTTTTACGCGTTAGAGAGTTTCCGTTCATGAGATTTCAATGCAAATACAATGCGTCCTTTTGAAATCGTTCGTATGAGAGGGGATTCCGCTCGTTAGAGGAATCGCTTAAGAGAAGTTTTACCTTTTTACTGTACCAGACTCCGTTAGAACAATGTTGATTTATTCTTTTGTAAGTTTAGAGTTTGTTTAAAGGTTTTATATTGCATAGTTTTAAATAAATGTAACAAATTAAATTAATTTTCAAGATTTAATTTGTGTTTTATTTATTTTTGTATGAAAAATATGATTAGATTCAAAGTTGTAACAGTTTAATAAAAATCTTTAGTAGGGGGGGGGCATAAGAAAACAAAAAATCAAAAAGTTAGAAATTCGTTACGTCCACTTGGAATATGGTTCACTAGGTTATTTCATTGAATATTTAATATAGGAAGTTGGTACTTTTGATGAAACCCCTTCCCCCCCACACCCAAAAACCTAAATCGAAGATTCAGGCTTAAGCTTCAGCGTTTTCAAGTAAAAATAAATCATTAGATAATTTAATTTACTCAAATTTTACAAAATAAGGTTATTTAATATAATACTTGAAATAATATAATATTATAAATATGATAAAAAATATTTGTGCCGCCCACACTACACTGGGCTTAAGCAGTGGCATGAATAAAGTTCTGCAATTGGGTGAAACGGATATAAATATGTATCAGGTTTTACAAAGTTTCATCGTGGAAATAAACGTTTATAGAACAAATAAAGGTGTAGTTGAACATGCACTTGACATGTGTCTTCAGCTGGTGGCTCTTGAGCTCAGCTAAACCCTGGAACCGAATCAATGAGTTTCTCTTTTACCTTGGCGGCAAAGAATGGTATCCAGTGGGTTGTTTTTTTACGAAAACAACAAATTTTGGTTTTTTCAAAACAAAAACAATCCTTATTCACTACTTTAATGGTCTCACTGAGTTCTCAAGCCAGAACCCACAGATAAACAATCGCCTAGCCTGTCTAGTAAGAGAAGTTATGGAACCTCCCTATTTCAAGTTGTTCTGGTGGTGTTTTTTGGCTTGTATGTGCATTTGGTGTCAGAAGCAGCAGTTGGACACTTGGAGTAGTCTATAAGTTAATTTTTAATCTGTTACCTCTTCTCAAGACGATTATAGATAGGCAAAAGAGAGACTAGGACATTGATAAAGAGGCCTTACCTATGGAGTACCCAATAAGTGAGCAGGCTTCTGAAATCAATGACACTATTTTTCACAACCTTAGAATATAGAAGCAGTGTGATAAGGTGAACCATAGACTAAAGAAACTAGTAAATAGTTAAGGGTTAGGGTTAGGAGTTAAGGTTAGGGTTTTGGTTTAAAATGTTTAGAAAAAAATTGTTGGGTTAGGGTAAGGAATTAGAAATAAAGTTAAGGCTTTGGTTGAAACTTGAAATAATTCAAATAAATGAAGTAAAAAAAGTGAAAAATTATTATGAATATAACAAGAAGATAAATAGTTTCGTTCTGAAATCTTCACGGAAAATAAAAAATATCGCAAGTTTTCTTCAGTGAAATCATCACTAAAGAAAAAGTAGTCATTTTGTCATTTTTTTTGAAATTTTCACGGAAAATAACATCATGCAATTCAAATATGAAATCAGATTTTTTCTACCAGCTCTAGTTTTTCAGATAAGTTTCATTATAATCTGCAGTTTTTGAAATATTTATTAACACTGCGCTATATAAATATATATATATTTTGTATTAAACTTTAAATATAATAAAAAAACTATTATATTTGCATTTTTATATATTAAATAGAGTGAGTTCAAGTAGAAGAAGGTTTTTTTAATAATCCTGATGTGTTTTGCCTTATTTGGAAAGAAAATAGAAAGACTGTGAGTGATTTTATGAAGAAAGCTTAAATCGGTCACTTTGGTGTGAAACTTGATGATTAAGATGAAGCATGAACACTAAACCAGATTTGTAAAATGTGTGAAAAACCTTCACAACAGTGACTACTGGAAAAATTAATCGTTTGAAATTTGGTTTACCAATGGTCTTGAAAGAAACTCAAATCCATTTTGAGAATTTTTTTCTCTTTAAACGTCATTGGAATAAAAAGAAATAACCGTAATGAGTGGAATTATCTCGATTTTTCTGCTAGTCGCCCGGTTCCTAATTTAGAAGAAATGCCGATACCAACATTTCACCAACTACAAGAATATTTGAAGACGAGCATTTCTTTGATGAAGCTTCTGATATTAATGAAGGTGAAGGTGTTTATAAAGAGGTGTCATGAATTCCTCAACGTTTAAAAAAAGAAAACTATTTGGTCTGATCAAAAATCTCAACTTGTCAAAAGAAGTTTCTGAATTACTAGCTTCTAGGTTGAATGAAAATAAGTGCTAGAAAAAGTAAATTATCTGTTGCCTTCAAAATAACATATTCGGGTTTTTTAAAGAAATTAGTGAGCTCTTGAAAAAACTTGTTAAAAAAATATTTTTAAGACAATTGGCGTCTCTTTAAGGACAGCTCAAAACGCAGTTTAAATAGTTCAGTATTTCATTTTTTTAATCATGGACATTCTTTTAATATTTTATAATAAAATATTTTTATAATTGAAAAAAAAAGATTTTAATGATCCGATTTTATTTCTTCAATTCAATTAAAAATCGTAGGGTGCTCCATTCAAAGGATTAAAACGTTGTATCTCAGAACTCAAGCTTTTAGGAAAAAACTACTGCCGTATTTGAATTCAGGGGATAAATCAGCTTAAAATATTCTGGCACCAAAATGGCGGTTGACAGGTGGAATTAAGATTCAATATCGTCGCCTTCCTAAGTCTATTTGACTTAGTCAACACCTTGCAAATCCTCAAGTGTCTTTGTTAAAACCTTTAACTTTTGCTGCGATAAAATAATTAAGCAGAGCAGATTTACCGTCAAAAGCCGTTAGCGTTATATTTTCTAACGAATTTTTAACGAACCTTAATTATCGTTAAAATTCGTGACCTCGTTAGTTTAAAAAATTAAAATGGAAAAAAAGTTATGTAACTTATTAATGGGAAATTAAAGTTTAGAATAAGTGTTTCAAATGAAATTTATATTGTATGAAAAAGCATTTAGTAGTTTAGTTCTTTGTTAAATGCGCCTTTTTGAATGTTATCTTTTGAATAATCATTTTCCAATACCATTTGACTATACTTTTCACAGCAAAAGACTTATATTTTAATTGTGTTGGGATTAAAATTTTTCCTATTTTTAAGCAACAATGCTGCCTACAGCAACGAAAACCCGTTAGGAAATGTGTTGGATGCTGGAATACAATATACTGCCCTGGCCAATCTTGCGAGAAGCGGCAATAACTTTGACTGGTTTCCCACCAAACAAGGATATCAGTATTTTCTCTTGTATCTGCTTTAGGCATTTAAAGATAAGAATCCACCTCTTGTTCAATGGGTGATTTATTTAATTTATCACAGATCAGCCAACCAAATATCAATTGGGTCCAAATTGCCATCATTACCTATAAATGTAAAAATGTCTAGGCTTCTGCCACAACGTAGGGTTTTGGAGATTGATGATGAATAATTTTGTATCTTTATAACACCAAAAAATTAAAATAAATAATTCAATATAACTTTAAAAGTTGAATGAAAATTCTTTTAATGAAGAGATGTGACTTGTCTTTAGATAGTATTTTATGCTGAAAGCTGAACCTTTGAAAAATGTAAAAAAAAATCCATTTATTACACTTTGCTACAATCTTTCCGCAAACTGTATTGTCTTCCCTTTAAAACAAAATAAAGCTTTCGTTTGTGTGAAAGCACCACCACAAAGCACCCCCACAAAGCACCCCCACAAAGCACCACCACAAAGCACCCCCACAAAGCACCACCACAAAGCACCCCCACAAAGCACCACCACAAAGCACCACCACAAAGCACCACCACAAAGCACCCCCACAAAGCACCACCACAAAGCACCACCACAAAGCACCACCACAAAGCACCACCACAAAGCACCCCCACAAAGCACCACCACAAAGCACCCCCACAAAGCACCACCACAAAGCACCCCCACAAAGCACCACCACAAAGCACCACCACAAAGCACCACCACAAAGCACCACCACAAAGCACCCCCACAAAGCACCACCACAAAGCACCACCACAAAGCACCACCACAAAGCACCCCCACAAAGCACCACCACAAAGCACCACCACAAAGCACCCCCACAAAGCACCACCACAACAACAATGCATCCAGTGCACAAGAGCTTTGTGAATCAGCGTGCTTCCCTCCCTGGAGGCGTATGAAAGACTTTCCAAAGATTATTCGTTGGTGAGAAAGCTTACCAAACTTCAAGGTTCGTTTAAAAAAAAGAAACCTTGGTTGCAAGTTTCAAATAAAACAACGTGCTTGATCGAATAAATGTATTCTGGGTCACTAGTTTCAATGCAAAAAAATCACTTTGTTGCAATATTTAAAAGTTTTTAACGATAAATAATATGGAAGCTTTGTATGAAACTATCCTTACAAAAACTGTGTTTGCATGTTTAAGCTTAACGGCGTGCACTTGACATTGGAGTGTGCAACGAAGACTGGGCGTACACTGAGGTTTGTGCAGAGACAAAATCGATTGGGAGTGCAAATAGCTCGAGTGAAAGGATGAGTTAAATGGCGATGCCAGATTGTTGTATGGCCATGTTTGGAGATGCTGTAGACGAATCTTTCGTTGCAATGATGCGCTCATATCTGTTTTTTTGCGTATTTGTTATAATAAAAAAGATTATTTAATGGAATAAATAAATTATTTATTCGATAGAAATGTCGAGCATTGCTATGAATGGATTGATCGAATAAAAACAAAAATACAAAATCGTTTAGTTATTTTTTTGAAATAATGAGTTGAGAACCCACAATAGAATAGTTTAAATCTTCCTTGAATCTTTTTGAAAATCTCAGCCATGAGTCTTTTCAAGAGTCTCAGTGGCTTCATCAATTCAGCCATTGACAGCACTGAACAACTGGTCTCACAACAATTCGGCAACATCCCCACCAGTTCTCCTACCCCCACTAACAACAACAACAATAGCAGTGGAATCAACAGGAGTGGGAATGACAGTGGCTATCGAAGTGGATTTGGAGGCAGTAGTAGTAGTCTTTTCTCAAATGTTGAGAACGCATATGGAAGTAATTATGGCAAAGTTGGCAAGTTTAACGATGGCACTGAAAGAACTGATAGCAACTTGACTCTCGATTCACTTTTTTCAAACAAAGGACCTAGTCTTTCTCAGTCTTCTATAAATACCAATCTTCAAAATGAAATTGATCTAAAACCACAAACATCATCTTTTTCTCAACCAGCAACTGTTTCTCAAAATGTACAATTCAACTCTTTCCAAAATATTAATCAATCCCAATCAACCACCTACCAATCCCAATCAACCACTCACCATACTCAGTCAACCACCTACCAACCCCAATCAACCATTTACCAACCCCAATCAACCACCTACCAAACTCAACCAACCACCTATCACCCTCCAACAACCACCTACCAACCCCCAGCAACCACCTACCAACCCCCAGCAGCCACCTACCAATCCCAACCAACCACTACCACCCAATCCAAGTTTTTTTCTTCTCCCTTCCAAAGCCTCAAACAAGCCTCTTCCCTCTTACCCTCAAAGTTCAATCCAGTTTTTGATGCACTCAATTCAGCCATCTCGTCTGCTTCTTCTTCAACTTTTTCACCATCTTTTTTTCTTTCTTCGAATTCCAACACACCAGAGGCACTAAAACCTGTCTTCAATGGGCTTCCTTCAGCCCCTTCCACCACAGAACCTGCCCGTGGAAATGCTTACGATTTGTCATTCTCCACCAGCAGCATGTATCCGAACAGCACCAGCAGTCATGGACCGACCACTTCTCAGCTTAAGAGCACCAGCACCAAGCAGTACAACAACAACACCACAACATTTGCTCAATCTTCATCGAACGTTTCACACTCCTCTTTCGCACCAACAAACTCAAACACTCTCAACAACAATCTAACAACCTCTTCGCAACTCAAGCCATCCCCACCCAGCATGACCCTGCCAACCACATCAGCTTTAACCTCAGAAGAACCTCTTTTCATGGGAGTTGATCTGAGCCACTTGAACGAAGAAGAACGAAAGCAGATCGAGATGGTGATGGCGAGAGCGATGGGAAATGAACCTATGACGAGTAACTCTACAAATTCAACAACCACTCCAATTGCAACAAACCTTCATCCAATCAGCACACCCTCTACAAACTCTGTGACAGACTGTCTCACAGTAGGAAGTTCTTCATTCAGCACTTTGCATTCGGTTCAAAACTCAATTCACATGACTACAACTCCATTTACAAGCTACAGCAATATTCTTCCGAAAACCCAAACTAACACCACTGACACCACAATTTGTAATAACAATTTTTACAACAGTACTTCTAGCTACAGTATCAATTACATTAACAGCACAACATCCAAGTTTGGCATCACGATGAACAATAACATCATTGCCACTACTACCTCAACTGAACCTTTCATTTCAAGCCATATGAACTCAACCATTGCTTCTACCCTCACTTCCATCCTTAATTCTTCTTCTCTTTCCACAGAAACCTTTTCATCTTTTTACAATACAAACTCTAAACAAATCGACATGTCTTCCTCATCCAATGTTTCCACCCCTTACAGTATTTCAAACATGACTAGCACTAAATCTACCGAACTTTCATACACCTCATCGAATCAAGAACACATCGTTTCTGTTAATAGCTTCAACCTTAGCAAAAATAATTACGAAGAGACTGTTTCAAATTCCGCTAAAAGCTACGAAAACAACCAGTACACTGCCAAAAACAACAACAACAACCAATATAACAAAAACAATGAATTGATTAATGAAAACGAATACAACAACAAGGACAACAACCAATACAACAACTATAACAACAACTATGACAACAACTATGACAACAGCTTATACAACAACAACTACAACAATCAATACATGAACAACAACCAATTCACCAACGACAGTCAGTACAATGACAATAGTCAGTACCAAAGCGATTACAACGACACTTATGGAGATAAAAATTTCACTAGCATTAACCAAGCCACATCCGACTCCATCAGGGAAAGTTATGAAGACTCTCTTATCGCAAACTACGGAAAACAAGACATTAAGTCGTTATCTTCAGGTAGTTATGACGAAGACAACTATGCAGAAAGCTACAGAAAAAGCTTTGATAGAAAATTTGACGATGAACCAAAAGAAACTGAAGGCAAAAATAATACGCAGGCTGGTGAGAATGCATATGCTCATGATTATGATTATGAAGACAAAGCTAGAAACGGCTTCAACTCCCATATTAATGATAAAGGAAATCTCTACGACTCCAGACAAAATAGTTATAGCATGAGTATGGACGAGAATGTCAAGGAAGGCGACGATGAATATCCAAAGAGAAGCTCCAATGGTGCTATTGCTGACAGTGTGGAAAGTGAATTCAACAACCAAAACAGCGTTGGGAGTTATAATGATAATGCTGACGGAGATGATGACGATAGCGAGGGACCCGACATTGTTGATGAGGATGATTATGATGAAAATTATGATGAAAAGGTACCTTTGTTGATTTTATTTTGTTACTTTTACAACTTGAATGTTTAATATTAGTTTTTTTCCATTTTTAGTTGAAACTTTAAATAAAATGTTTTCAAATTAATTCAAAGGTAGGCAGAGCACGTCCCATTGGATCGGCACAAGATAAAAGGTAAGAAAATATCTAATATATTTTTCAAGTTTTATTTTATATTCAGTTTCCTATTTTTTCAAGTAGTTCTATCAAAGAGTAATTTGAGCGTATGCACTTGCGTACGTATATTCGTCTGTCGCATGGAGCCTGGAACCAATAAGCGCGATAATTTGTAAAAAGGATCTTTCTGAACCTCAATATGATGTTTAAATCTAATTATGAAAATAAAATATATTTTATTACATAATTATTTTCAGTTTCAAATATTATAACTTCTAAGGATATCTTAGGGAATTCTGGTCGCAGGCTTAGACCTCTATAACAAGATCATATTGTTTTATTGCTCTCAGCAGTCTCATTGAGGGTTGTTATTGAAGTTGAAGTTTTTTTAGCTTTTTTTGCTTGTTGCTCACTTGATAAAATTATAGAGCCAAAACATTTTGTTGACAGAACTGAAATAGAAAAGAATAAAGAGAACAACGTGGCAAACCCTGATCTGAATACGTACAACTACAACAACGACAACGACAATAACACTAACAACAAGAACGACGAAGATTACCAAAGGTATTATGAAAGCACCGAAGATAAAAGCAGCATGCCGGCATATGGAATGGGAGTGGAAAAGACAGGGGAAGATGGAGCTTTCATGTGTGTCATATGCGGAAGAGAAAGCGTGGAAGGGAAGGTGAAGTGTGAGGATTGCAAGCGAACTGATATCTGCACTAACTGCGCCAGTGTTGACGAGGTAATGTCACTACTGCTGTTCATCAATCAATCAATCTGATATATTTATATAGCGCTTTTTATTAACTAAAGAGTGTTCATGCGTCTTATACATAGTGTTTTACGGTAGATTGAATTGAAAGAAAGTTATTAGAAATTAAAAAATATTTTGGGGCTTTTTAAACAAAAATTGAAAACATTCAAACTATTATTAAACAATTTAATATATGTAAAAAAATATTTTTAGGCTAAAAAAATATTCGTTGATAACAGTCAAACAAAAAATTCTATTCACGCAGAGCGTCTGCAATGTGTGCATGAAACGACGAGATCTGATGAACGCGACGAGCAGATGGCGTGAGGAACACAAGAATGAAGAAGACATGGACTTTGAGAACAACGAAAGCCTCACTGGGATGACGCCGCACTACGCCAAAAGAATGGCAAATACCAGCAAGCAGGTGAGTGATCAAAATGGTTAAAAACTTTTGATTTATTCGGTAAAAAATGATTTGAAATTGTCTTTTAATAGAAAGTGCCCGGATACATGTGAAAATTTCTACTAGAAAAAAAGTTTTCCTATAGTTAACTGAATAGAGTCAAGTACAGTTGTGTTTTGTATATGATCAAACTTATGGACAGAGACGTTTAGTAGGTCGAAAAAGATTTAAGAACTGTGGAGACTAGGTGCACTGTTAATAAAAATATATACAATAAAATTTTTATCGACTTTTTTTCGTGGTTTACGGCATAGTTTTAAAGCTTTTCTAATTTATTTTAGCCTCTTCTGAGAATTCCGAGTTGCAAAGTAGTTCATTAAGCTTTCAAGGACGCTCACAAAATGAAAATAGGGAGAACATAATTTTTTTTTTATTCATAATAAATTGACTTTTTTCCATTTCAACAGGCGATTATAAGCTCAAATTCAACTCTACCACAGCAATATTCTTCTTACTTAAGCGACTTTTCAAAAGCAGCACCACCTTCTTCCGACTTTAACGATGGGGGTTATACCAATTCTTACAGAAACACCAAAAATGAAGAGCAGAGAAATGCAGGCTATTTCAACAACGGAAACTATAACTACAACAACTCATTCGACTACAACACTACCCTTCGATCAGGAGAGCTTTTTGAAGATGACCAATTCAAAAAAGTTACCAGCCAGTCTTTCGATGAAGTTCAAATGCACAACATCACCTCTTCAACTTTGCCTGCTTCGACAGAATCATTTCCCTCGAACGCTACTAAAACCTTCACAAACACTACGGCGCCAGCAGCTGTCAGGAAGGTGGGAGTGGTGACAGGCTCATCAATCGCCTTGGAAACAGCATCCTCAATGCATGTTTCCTACAGTTCTCCTTACACCCAAAAAAGTTCAAACTCATCTTTCTACACTACTTCTTCCACCATTTACTCAAACAAAATGCCTACCACAACAACGACGGCAACGTCCTTTGGAGACAATGCACAGAAACACAGTGATAAGAAAACTTCTTTGGAAAGTTTGAAAGGGTTTTCCAATGAAGGCTACAGAGCCTATGACTATAACAATAAAACAAAAATTTCGACGCAAGATTTCAAAGGCAGTTCTTATGACGAAATGAAAAGCATGAACGACCAATACCCGAGTGGAAGGAACAATTTCTATTCCAATCCTGCCAATAACTATTGTCAAGAGGAAACTCGCTCAAGCGTCGCTCAAACAACTCTCAACTCTTCTATATCTACGATTACTTACACTACAAAGTCTTCATCTTTCGATTCACCTGGAAACAACAACATTTCCTATGATCAGGCCTACAACTACAGGCAATCCAATTCTTCCGACCTAACTTACAAAAACACCAGTGAAACCACTCCAGCTGGTGCTTTCTGGAACGGTGCACCTCATGCTGACACGGAAACCAAAAGTGATTATCCCACTCAGAATCACAACGTTGTCTCCTCAAAGCAGATTTCATTTGGCGAGTCAGGGGAAAATGCTTGCTCTTCGAACACTCTCCTGGCGTGGAGTCGCCATAAAGACAGCACAGCCTTCAGCCGGTTAGTCATCATTTAGAAACTCAACCAAACAATTTGCAAGATTCACAATTTTTACGTTTCTAAGCTTTTAAGTTTTCTAAATAGTTTTAAGAAGCGTAATATAGTCTTTCCTTCGTCATGTCTCGGTTCAATAAGCACGTTAATGTAGACATTAGTTTTTTTAATGTTCCAGAGTCCTCTCCGCGCTATCTAGTAGAGGATTAAAGAAATCAAATTCATGAAATTCGAAGTAACGTGCCAACGTCTCAAAAATTGTAACAGTATTTCGGTTTCTGAGCCTCCATGTGTTAATTGATTGTATTGCCGTCTCTTTGTAATGAATGAGAAACGAAACCGTCAAAAAATTCATTTTTTACTTTCACAAATTTAAATTCAATTCTTATTTAGAAGCATACAGAGAGTGGAAAGCGTCAAAAAGTTTATAAAAAGCCAAAATCTAAAATTTAGATTGTAACTTTAAATTCAATGTTATACTTTGTTTGATGTCCCTTAATTACATGGCAATTTAATTTAAATAGAAACAAATGTCATCGGCTATAATTACACGCATACACTTTCGTATTTGAAGTTTTATGCAACAAATGAAAAATAATTTTTGTCTTTCATTATTTTAAAACTCATTTATATAAAAAATCTTTCAAGAAAAATATGTTCATTTATTGGCATTACCGTGCAGGTCTGCTGACAAAAAAGAAGAGTATCCTGGAACAACCGTGTCTACGGCTTCTCCGTGGAATGAGAACAAAAAATCCGACAGCAATTATGGCTATGAAATATGTGTCGACAGCTACAGCAACATGGGAGAAGAACTGAGCAAGAAGAACTTTCCTGCTTCTTCTCTCTTGCTGAACCCAGTCATTGTTAAAAAAGACTTTTTGCCATCTCAAAAGCCCATTAACCGTTTTGAAGGCATGAAACCTGAACTATATTCTTCGTATGCCTCGCCTAACACGATTGCAAACAGCGTTCTTGCGTCATTTGCCGCTTCAGTAGCCAACGACACTGCCCTGCTGACTGACACTATTTCTCCGTCAATTGAGAAGAGTAAGGTGGTTGAAACCATCGGACCAACTTCATACCTTTCACGAATTCTGGAAAACCATAGTATGAAGAAAGCCAGGACTGAGAATATGCAAGAATTCTCTGCACCGTCAAACTCAAGTCTTTTAATGAACACAAGTTGTACAAACATATCCCACATATCCACTAATGCTTCTTCGTTCTTTGTAAGCTCCTACAACTATCATTCCAACCCCAATGCCGTTTCTTTGGGTAATGCCCAGGGATTTTCCAAAAATGCAGCTACAAGTGTTTCGCCTAAAGATTACGATGCTGGCAAACACTCAGATAATACAAGCAAGCTGGATACAAGAAATGTTTCTTGCTCAACTTCAACATCAAATCTTTACAACAAAATCAATCAAATCCATTGTGAACCTAAGGGAACTTCATCTGCAAACGTTACCACACTTGGCAACATCCACGGCACTTCTATTGTTTCGGAACATATAAACGAAAACGACAAAGCTTCGAATGAAAGTCAAGAATTTGCAAAAAATAATCTGATGAAACGAGCTCCGAAGTTTGAAAATATAAGCAGAATAACACAGGAACCTGTTCAGGCGAATTGCGTAAAACTCAGCACTGCCACCTCAACTACAATTAGCAAACATAAAAACCCAAACGAACAAACTCCCATGCCTCTATTTCAGTCTGGAGATGCTCAAGGCAAAAGCTTTGCTCAAAACGTAATTTCAATGAGTGGCACTAAGAGCTCCAAAGATGTGATGCTGATGGCCACGCCGATCACTTCAGTCAACATATTTTTAGCAAACTTCATGAAAGGGGACTCAGATCCAATTCACAATTCCTCGCAGCTGAACACCACTTCGAAACCTTCGACAAAACAAGATTACGATTCACAGTCGAAGATAATTTCAAATATGATTACTACAGCTTCAGCCCCTTCATCGTTCATAACCCAAAAAGAAACCAACGAAATAAAGCCAATAGATTTGTCTTGCCGACTTGAACAAGACAAAGGTCTGAAAAATTATCATATTCAGCTAAAAACTTGTGAAAATGAGGCAGCGTCGAAAGAAATTACATGCATACCCAATGAAAATACAAGATCACCAGAAAAAGAAAGTTCACTCATGTTTAAATTGGTTCCAGACGAAAAGGACTATACGAAATTCAACTTGGTAATCGTTGAATCTTCAGAAAAATCTTCTAACATGAATAAAAGCAATCTTGGTCATCAGCCATCAAGCTCCATCATTGGTTTGAACACACTCGATAAAGATTCTTGTGGAAATAAAGTGATTCTCATCCCGAGCAGCATTTCGATTCAGGACCTCAAATCAATGCAAGAGTTGAGCGCCAGAGATGCATCATCCGCATCGACAAAAAGGTCCCAGAAGAAACTGCCACAGACTCCAACAGAAGGTTTGGGAGCTTCGAGGAGCAGTCTCAGAAGCAGTTCTTCCTCACTGCAACTCAGCCAAGCCGATCTTTCTGACATCGATACGAAAAAAGCTCTCTCTAAGGTGAGCTTCATTACAAAATTTCATTTATCTGATTTTTTAAAGGATAGCTAAATTGAAGGCTATAGGTATAACAATTTTTTTTGGTCTATACTATTCACAGCCTGACAGACGCAGGCCATGTTACAATGGTTCTGAGAACCATGTTTCTTATGCGCCAAGGCGCCACTCCACACGACGTACACATCTTTCAATGCATACGTCGCAAACACCGCATCATATACACTAGGTATATGATAGTTCACGGTTGCTTCCAAGGATTCGAACTGGCAACCTTTGAGTTGCAAGTCCGACGTCTACCAACTAAGCCATCCCCGCTCCCCAAATATGATAGTTCACGGTTGCTTCCAAGGATTCGAATTGGCAACCTTTAAGTTGCAAGTCCGACGTCTACCAACTAAGCCATCCCCGCTCCCCAATAAGAGTTTAAATATTTCATGAAATGCTATTTAAATTTATTATCAAAATCAAGCTACTTTATTATTTTCTCCACTTTTCAGGTCCTGTTATCAATGAGCAGTCAGGCTCAGACGATGCACGCTTCGAAGAACAAAACTCGCAGAATTCTGCCCTTGACTCCTGATCAGCTGAACTCCTCGATGACTTCATCAAAAAATCGATCGAGATCTGCCGATTCCAGACTGAAAATTGAAAACGAAACAGAAGTGACCAAAGAGCGTTGGAAAAAGCATTTTATAAATAAAGAAATGCAAAGGAGAGGCGGTTCTTCGTCAGAGAAGAGCGAAGATGAAGAAGATAGCAGTGACGCCTCGGTTGCTAGCAGCAGGCTGTATTCTGCGGCTGCTTACAAACCCTTCTACAGACAAAGGAGTACCAGTTTTGGAGCCCACGACAAGTTGGTGGTGGTGCCCAGTCTGAAAGCGAGAAGCAGCAACAGAACTTCCCGACTTGAAGAGTTCCTCAACTCGAAGCCCAGCCACAAACACTCCGCTTCCAAGTCGGATTTGAGAAAGTACGACACCAAGATGAAGAACTCCAAGTACAGATCGTTCCAATACATGAGAGACGGCAGTGGAGTTACTAAGCATTATGTGAGCCCAAAAGTGGAAATGGTGACAATTCACGGAATTCAAGTCCCCCTCGAGATCAAATCTTTGAAGCAGCGAATCAGAGAAGAATTGCAGATTGTGACTGCATCGAGGAGACTGCGTTTGGACGAAGAAGAAGAAGTGAGACGCATGGAAGCAGAACTTGCTGAGAGAGAAAAAAAGAGGTTTGACAAGAGATTCAAAAACAGCCGGAGTCATTCCCCCTCTTACGGACCTGCAAAACGTGATGCAGACTACCACAAAGAAGAAATTAAAAAGGCTTTCAAAGACAAAAAGACAGCTTATATGAAAGAGAGGAAAATGCAAGGGTCGTTAAGCCGAAAATATCTTCCAGAAGACCAAAACTACTACAAAGAAAACAGCGACCTCAGGTACAGAAACAAAAACGAAAATCAGTACTTGAATGTTTTGAGCAAATCGAAAGCGGCTTTCAAACGACAAAACTCTGACCCGATGCTCTCGAACGTTCCTTTTTCTTCGGACACAATTTGCTCAGATAGAACTTCATACAATTTGAAAAAAAACAGACTCGCAGCAAACCATAGGTATTTCGACCCTTGCAGTTACCAAGAAACAGAGAACATTAGAACTAATGATAAAGGATACAATCCTCATTCTTATTCAGACAATAACGAATCGAAAGATTATTCGGGAGTTTCCAGGTCTTCGTATTTGTTGAACAAATTAGATGAAAACCACCTAGTGAACAGCAGGTCTGCTTCCAATCTCTTCAAAAACAACCCCTACCACTTGGACAAAAGTGTCGACTACAAAATGGAAGAAAGAAGATTCAACCGAACACCTTCCTTCAGTTGCCCAGATGAAAATGAAAACCCAGCCACTCGAGAAGAAAAGAAAGAACAACTGAGACTCGAGATTGAACTGAGAAAACTCCAACTGGAAGAGGCCAAGTACATCCAAGAGCAGATCCGCAGATTGGCCGCAATGCCCGACATCTCCTCAAACGACCTCATCAAAGTCCGAAACATGTATCGGAACCACAAGCAATTCCAGGAGCACCTCATGCCACACAAAATTCCCGCTGATTACACTTCCCAAAAACTTTCGTTCGAAGCGTCTTTGCACAACGAATTCTTGCGCAACCTCATGAACAAACCTCCCTACCCCAAGTCACCCTTTTCTGACTCTGCCAACTACCCCCAGTCTTACCCTCTAATGACTGACTACCCACATGGAGTTTACCCTCAAACCTACGATCAGTACATAAGTAAGTTAACTTTTATTTAAATTCACCCCTTTTTCGATAGTATTAAAATAATTATTGAAAAAAAATAATGAAAAATAAGCAAAAAATGTATTTTGATGTTGATATTTTATTAATTAATGACAAAAGAATTTTTTATTCAATTATCAAACTGCTCCGAAAAGATGCTTCCTTGAACCAAAAGCAGCAGCAAAAGTTGATGTTGTACCAGCAGCAACAGCAGCTCGAACAGCAGAGGAAGATGATTCAGCACCTCTCAACCGCATCTCCAGACTCCGAAGACCACTTCATGCAAGGAGGCATTGCTCTCAGGAACCAAAATATGGTGATTCGGAGTTTTCTTGCGGTCAACTTTTTGATATCGAATCAAGCGTTTAAAAAATTGATCGAAAAACCATTAGTGAAAAAGCTACAATAAGTACAAGTTCTAATTACACAATAAACTTTTGAAAGTTAAATTAACGAACTAAACACATTTTAGTTGTAAGCTTTTTTGAAGACATTTTTTATATATAAGTAACTTCCTAATGGTATCTAGTGTTAACTTAATAAAACCACAATTTTTTTTTCTCGATTGACTTGCTCAATTAAATACTATATAAAATAATAATGAAAAACATTGTTCTAGTGTAGTATGACCTGAACTGGCTTTCAGGCCATTTAGGCTAGATTTAAAAATCCGCGTTTATGGGTTACTAGGACATCGGTTGGATTCAAACCTAGGACTGAGAGTGGTTACACTCCTTCACTCATAATGTTTACCATTTTATTCCGTTTCTCACTGAAACGTTGAGAAAAACTTCGATAAGATTATTCAAATTTAATTTTAAAAACATTCTAACTATGATTTTACCATTGAATTCAAATGAACAGATAATAAAACAAGGAAAGAAGCAAACTAGAAAATATCCATTCCCTACAAAGTCTATCTTGGTAACTCGAGACCCCAAGGACAAGTATCTAGAAGGTGCTTTCAGTTGAAAAAAAGTTTTCTTTCTACAATTCTATTAAACATTCTTCAAATTAATGAATTAAAACAAAAATTATTTCGAATGATAGGTTAGAAAATATGTAATTTTTAAAATGAATAAAACAGTTATTTTATTCCTAAACCAGGCCATGGAATCGGAATGAATGTGATAGGAGGTCAGTACCTGGACAAGGATGGATTGCTGGGAGCGTTTGTCACGAAGATTTATGAGGTTTCTAATGAATTTTGTCTTTTTGCGTTTGCTTGAAAAATAATGTTAATTAAAAATAAAATATTTTTATATGCTAATAGATTAATCTTAAACAGTCCATACTCTATAAAATGTGCCTTCCACTTTGATTGCTTCAAGGGAGGCGCTGTGGATCAGCTGCATGGTGAAGTGAAAGAAGGTTCTTAAAATATTTATATTTAAAATTATTTTTCAACTTCTTTAAAATTATTTTCCCACTTTTCATAATTGGTTTTCCACAATAAACATTTTTGTTTTCCAATTCTTTAAAATTATTTTTCACTTCTCTAAAAGATTGGAGACTATAATGTACACTGTGTTCTAATGATAAAAAACAATCAAAAACTTCAGGCGATCAGATAATCGAGTGGAATGGACATCAACTGACGGGGAAAAGCCAGAGCGAAATCGAACGAATAATGTCCTACTCAAATGGAGAGATTGAGCTGGTCTTGAGAGCAAGGTGGGTTGGTCAGAAGACGATTTTGCTAATTTTTGAGACTCTTTTTATAAGTTGAAACATCGAAATGTGCATCAAAGAATTTTGCAAACTTTATTTTTATTTAAATATTTAAACTAAAAAATGGTTAAATGGTTTTTTAAACGAGACATACTAAGTGCACTTTTTTTCGTTTCAAATCATATTCAAATGCACTAAAATGTAAAATTTATTTTTAAACCGTTAAAAACTCTAAAAAATATAGAGAAAAAAAGCATGGAAAAAGAGTTTGACAGTTTAGTAAATGAAAAAGGTAGCAAGCTTTTGGCTCGCATAGTAATAGACTGCTTGATTGATGACGGCAGACACGCGTAATTCGTTTTCCGAGACAACTTGTGAAAAGGCCTTCTCATGAATTATGTGTGAAAAAGAAAACTATGCATCGGATTCTTCGTTGGTTGGAGCATTTGTGACGA
>OX030970.1:4678368-4680868 GCA_943735955.1 Piscicola geometra | reverse complement strand
CTTCTATCAATTTCCTCATTTGTATCTCTTTTGATGAGGGCAATAATGACTTTGATCTTTAGCATTTTTCTTTAGTTTTTAAAAAAAATCATTTAAAATGAGATATATATATATATGTAAATATTGTTTAACAGTTTCACTTTTTTTACTCATCCTTCTAATGTTGCATTACGAAACCCCCTCCTCTCACCCACCAGAATCTCGTTACCTGGACAACCGTCCCCACTGGTACGTCTTGAAGGCGAGCAAGCAGGAGAAGAACAAGAAAGTGGTCAACGGCAGACACGAGGAGGAAGATGAAGCGAGAGGCAAGAAGAGCCGAGACTTGAAGCGGGGAACTCAGGGTGGTCACCATACCGATCGAGGAACTGGAAGCAATAACGCGAAGAACGCCGCTGGAAGTGAGAACAAGAATGGAAACAATAAACAAGGGAAAAATGTGCGTACTTTCTCTTTTTCTCTTTCATGTATGCTTGTAGTTTACCATCTTTGAAATACAATAAGACGTCTCTTTAGTCTAAATTTGTTCAACGATTATGAGAATTAATTTCCAATTGATGCTATAAATCCGCGAATACTCATAATGGTTTCAAGACTATCCCAGTTTCACAGGAATCAAATATCTGCACAATATTCATAAAATATTATATTTCTTGAGTTCACAATCTCTCAACTTCACTCAAACTCACTCAAACTCTCCCTCCAACAGCGAGCCGCTTTGGAATGTTCCCAATCGACTTTCGACAAATCACTTGACAACGGGGTCGATACGAATGCAGTCGAGAAGGACGCCTTTCTCATTAAGCAAGCCACCAGCGACCACATCCTCTCCGACGGCGTCAGTTACGACACTGGCTTTGACGGGAGCATCGACCGGGAGGTGCGTTCGATTTCTGGTCATTTACAATATTATGCATAGGCATTATTATACAATATTATACATATGTATTCTATTATATTATTTATATATGATTCTAGTATGTTTTGAGAAATTCTTAGCTTCAAAGAATCGCAGCAACTGCAATGATGTTTCAGGCTTTTGCTTCAAAAATGTCACTATTAAACTTATTTAATTATTCTTGTAAATTCGAAAATATATTATTTTTTGATTCATAAAATTTTCTGCTTGGTGTAATCTTTTCATTGAACCTACTGAACCAGAATCTTTTACTTTCAATTAGGCAAATGTTCATGAGTGAAATTATTATTGATTCTTTAACAAATGTATTCAAGAGCTTTTTCGAATTCTTTGAAAAACGATATATAAATTCATTTGATTGATTGATTGATTGATTGGGTAATTAATTTATTAGTTGGTTGATTGATTGAGTAATAATTGATGCTGAAACAGGTGAGCAGGATATGTGAAGAAAGGGTGATGGAAGAATTGAAGAAGAGTCTTTTGGTGCAAACCTACAAACAGACAACCAAGGTATCAAACATTTCATCTGTCTATCTGATTGCTCTTATTTTTGTTCTAATCTGATTATGTGCGATGAGTGTTGTCGTTTTTGAATTTTGATGTTTTTGATTTGAAAAGTAATTTCATATATTTCCTATTGGAGTTGACTTTGACTGGATTTAGATTAAACTAAATAGTTTTATCTGTGAGTAATAAACTTTAGTTTAAAGATTGTCAGCAAGTGTTTCGAATTTGCGAATAGGAAATTGTTTAAAATACTATGAAAAAAGTTTATTGTTAAAACAAATCTTAAATCCAAATATAAATTGTACAATTATTTAATTTTTAATTTACAGTCTAGTTTGAATAGCTCTTTGGATCCCGCACACCCGAAAATCAAAATCAAAAACCAAAGTATTCACTATTATCTTTTATAAGTTTTGAAAGTGCAAAATTTTAATTTTTTAAAATTATTCTTTAACTTTACATTGATTTTTCCCATAAATGTATCTTATACTTTTATTTAGCCATGTTTTTGATTTAAAGTTTAGACTCTAAACATTACGTTTACGTTGGTCTATAATTTAATAATATTTAAATAGTATTTATCTTCAAAAGTAAATGATCTCTAAAATGACTTCTTCACCGGCACAGACAGCCTCATGCAGAAAGTCTTGGCGAGTCTTTTAAACGCTTTCTTCAAGTCGTTCACTTGTTGCCAGCACAAACCCTGGCACGAGGTGGGTGCAATCGATCGACCAATCAAATGAGTTTATATAGTGCTTTTTTATATACATTTGGAATACTCTGATGTGCTGGAGACCTGGTTATAATGCAAGGAAAGCTATTTATCATTTTAATTTCTTACTTTAAAGAATAATAAAATGCTTGCAGAAGAAAATGATGAGTGCATGGCCTGGAGGAGAGAAGGCGACTGTGGTGAAAGATTCTCAGTGCGTCTGACACCATTCTCCATCTCCGTGATTGGTCGATTATGTAGCACCTAATTCAATTAATAGCTGTGCAATCAGCCAGAAATGTAATTGTTCTATGAAAATGAGTTTAGTTAGTTTTGAACGCAAGATTCTTTAGGCTTGA
>OX030970.1:4660868-4675868 GCA_943735955.1 Piscicola geometra | reverse complement strand
TACGAACTAAAACTTTTGTCTTGAACACGTTACAAAGTCTTTGCCGATGCAAAAACATTTACCCGTTGTGTTTGTAGAGAATGGATCAACTCTTGGTGCATCTTACCTCGATACAAGCTCAAACTATTTCTATAAACTTTTACAGAGTAAATCTAGAAAATGATATGTTGCTTTGATGATAGTTTCTTGTGCTATTGAAAACGAAATTTAAAGCACTGTGTTACTCGTGGATACTACTGTCTCAAGTCTTGTACAATAGTTAAGATAGACTCATGTAGCGCTCCGTGTTTAAGTGAACAATGTACCACACGTCAAAGCACTGCAGACTGTCCTATTTTTGTCACCAAGATATCTTACTACTCACATTTAAATGATTTTATTTTACATTTTTTATATATTAAATATTCCATTTCATTATTTCATTTATCAACAGTTTCAATGATCGAAAGCTTGTTACGTGTGCAACTTGATCGAGAGTATTTAAAGGACATTTCCACTGAGACACCTCTTTCTGAATGTACACTTTCGTCTCGTTTTCGTATGTATTTCTCCTAGATTCTATAGAATTACCCTAGTAGATTAAACCAAGTCAATATTTCCGCATTAGTTTGAAAAAATAATACATTTAAAAACATTTTGTCTTTATTAGTAAAAAAAACGAGAATTATTGCTCGAGGTCATTTCGAAAGGACAGAAACAACCCTTCCTTGCAGCTTCAGAATGTGCTTCTCTAGGTTGATCTGTGGTGTTAGAGGGGGACTTCAAATAACTCATTAATTATCTAATAAATTTAAATTATTTTATTCATTTAAATATTTTAAGTGGTTCAATTAGGTCATCACTATATAAACAGAAAAATTAAAAACAACTAATACCAAACACACCCAAGTCCCCTTCCGAATTTCCATTCAAAACGTTAGCATCTAATCATTGAACTCGACAGCATCTAATCATTGAACTCGACACCATCTAATCATTGAACTCGACACCATCTAATCATTGAACTCGACAGCATCTAATCATTGAACTCGACAGCATCTAATCATTGAGCTCGACAGCACCCTTGAACTCGACTCTCCACTCTCTCCCACTCCCCACCTTGTGGAGATCCGAGAAGGCCTTGTGTTTCTTGAGCATGTCGAACGAATTGAAGATCCGCTTGCACAGCAGACACGCCTTCTTGCTCCAGTCAGTCATCCTGGTGTAATTCACAATGCAATCTAGAGTATCAGTGACATGCCGTGAACCTAAACGAACTTGAAAACCAGCATTTGTCGTCTTTAATAATAATTATTATTATATTAATTATTTGTTAATTTAAAATTAAATTATAATTGTCGTTTTCATATAGCGCCCAGTCACGCAAACAGAAGCTCTTTAAAGATAATAGCTCGGAAATAAAGTCGAGTATTCATTGACAAAATAAAAAGGGAGTATTCATGATTCGAGTCTTCGTGGGCGACAAAACATCAGCGTAAGAACCTTTCCTCGATCTGGTCCACCCTCATCTCCTCCTCCTTCTGACTGCCTCCCTCACCCTCATCCTTGTCCTCTCCATCACTGTCCGAACCGTAAGAGTCCACCAAGGATGACTGCAATGATGATGCCCATGATTGTCGCCGAATAATATTCGATGAATCTAATTTATTAAGAATAGTATTAGTGATTTTATTAGTAGTATTATTATTATTATTTTATTATTGGTATTATTATGATTATTATGATTATTATTACGGACATTGTTATAATAGAAAGAGTGAATGAAAGTTACCAATATGTTTGGTTTCCCTTTGGGCACATCGCTCTTCGTCTTCTTCTCGGTCGTCTGAATTGCCAGAGTTGCAGCAGTGAGCATTTGAAAAATCGAAATAATAAAAGATGCTGCTGTCAGTTGCAATGGAAACTTCATTGTGGTGGCTAAAAACCATAAACTATCACCGATAGAATAAATTATTATTGGTTATTGAATCATTATTATTAATCAAAAAGTAAAAACATAAAAATGTATATTGTTCTCTTATTAGAAAATGGGTAATTAAATTAAGAATAGCAATGAGAACAGCCCTGGCAGCACAATGGTGGCGGTGCTCATGATGATGATAATGGTAGCGAGGATAGGAGCCGAATTAATAGTAGTTAGTTACCATACACAAAAAAAAAACACACACACACAAACAAAAACACACACACACACACACACACACACACACACACACACACACACACACACACACACACACACACACACACACACACACACACACACACACACACACACACACACACACACACACACACACACACACACACACACACACACACACACACACACACACACATACACACACACACACACACACACACAAACAAAAACACACACACACACAAACACACGCGAACCTTGTGTAGAAAGTTGAAACCTGCGTCAGCTGAAGACTTCCGTGCAGAAAGTGGCAACATTGGAGCTTTGAATAAGGAATGTTCCTTCGATGATGATGATGATGATGTTGATGGTGTTGATGATGATGGAAAAGAAGAAGCGGGTTGAGGTTTGATGATCGGGTGAGTAGTTGTCTCTTTTTTACTGTTTTGTCGCTTAGCCCACTTGTGCATCTCCTGTTAAATGCATTCCAACAGTAATTCCACTATTTATTTAATCTGTGACACTCAAAATAGATAATTGATAATTCACATGAATAAACTTTAATAACCTGAAAGCATTAATTTACAAGCTTCATGTGATGAACAAACAAAAACACGATCAATGGTGCGGCTTATACACGGGAAACCACATCACAAGAACAACAACGCCCACCTGTGTTACTTTTTTGGCCCTTTCCATCTCCTGGTGCTTCTTGACGGCTTCATCGTCACTCATCGAAGAAACACCGGTCGCCTCCGCTCGCTTCCCCTCATCCACCTCAACGTACACCTGCTGAACAGCCTCCCAGTACAGAAAGACGCCTTTGTCGGCGTCGTAAAAGTACTGTTTGTGACGTGGTGGAGAGGAGTTTGGAGGTGAAAATGGGAAAAAATCAAGTTCTTAAAAAATTCCAACATGCAAAGGATCAAAAATATATATTTGATCTTTGAAATAGGTCTCAATAAACTTCTCAAAGGCATGCACATATACAGTGTTTGACGGAAACAACAACTACAGCAACCACCACAACAACCACCACAGCAACCACCACAACAACCACCACAACAACCACCACAACAACCACCACAACACCAACCACAACACCAACCACAACACCAACAACAACACCAACCACAACACCAACAACAACACCAACCACAACAACCACCACAACAACCACAACACCAACCACAACACCAACCACAACACCAACCACAACAACCACCACAACAACCACAACACCAACCACAACACCAACCACAACACCAACCACAACACCAACCACAACACCAACCACAACAACCAACAACAACACCAACAACAACACCAACCACAACACCAACCACAACACCAACCACAACAACCAACAACAACACCAACAACAACACCAACCACAACACCAACCACAACACCAACCACAACACCAACCACAACACCAACCACAACACCAACCACAACACCAACCACAACACCAACCACAACACCAACCACAACACCAACCACAACAACCAACAACAACACCAACAACAACACCAACCACAACACCAACCACAACACCAACCACAACACCAACCACAACACCAACCACAACACCAACCACAACAACAAACAACAACACCAACAACACCAACCACAACACCAACCACAACAACCAACAACAACACCAACAACAACACCAACCACAACACCAACCACAACACCAACCACAACACCAACCACACCAACCACCACAACACCAACCAACAAAAACCACCTGTGACTTGACGTCGTAGTAGAGTTTGGTGAGGGGGTCGTAGTAGTAGGCGGAAGGTTCATCGTAAACGTACCTGCTCGAGTCAGGAGGGGGCAGGTGACGACTGCAGGACTGAGGTGGGCTCTTCACTGATGGGAGGGAGGGATTGAAATATGAATAGAAACATTGAATTATAATATTGATAAATAAAAAATAATAATAAAATAAATAAATAAAAATAGCTTTAGAAGGGAAACTGTAATTTTATATTATTTAATAAAAACTAAAATATTAGTTTTTAAAGTTTGACCAGCACCAATAAGTTTGAAGGTTACTCCATATAAATGCCTCAAAAACGAATGAGGGCATACGTGGTTGAGTTGGGAGAAGTTGCTGTTGCTGCCTCTCTTGCTGCTCACTCAATGTGCTGATGTGGAAGCCTCTGTGGCTCAGCAGCACCTTGCTGTCAGGAGGTTGCAAGCATCCTCAAACTGTCACGCGATATGCATATCCAACGAACAACTACCTTAAAATACCAGATTGTTTGAAACAATAGGTTGAAAAATTACCTCTATTTTCATAAATTTTAATTTTATTTATTTAAATGTTTGCGGATATATTGGTCTTTAACGGTGCTCTTCCGTTCAGACAGGCAAGCACCCACTCACACGTTGAGAAAGTTGTTTTTGGAGTGGTTGAATTGGACGGTGGATCCGTCAATGCAGATCGGGTGTGAGGAACGGATGGTGTCCAAAATGGCAACGCTGTCCCTCGAGGAGAAGAGGGAGATGAAGGCGAAGGCTGCGTGTTGTTGATGATGATGATGATGATGATGATGATAATGATGATGATAATTATGGTGATAACGTCTATTTATAATTATATATCTAATTATAAACATAATTATAGAAGATGGAGGAAATGGAATTGCGAGTCTTGCGAGCTGAAAACTAATTCAAAATCAGTTTTTTTTTCTAATTGATAATAATATTTTAAAACTGTAACTCAGAGTTTGCCTAAATTCGTGTGGCATTTATGGAATAAGGAAAAGCGAGGAGTACGAGACGAATGGAGTGAAAGCTGCCCAACACACAGAACATCTCCAAGTCGCTCACATGCACTGCTGTGGTCACTGCCGTTCCGCACTACGAATGCATCCTTCAAAGTCACCTGTTTGGGCGATCAGACGTTTGTTTAATTTTTTATATATTTGAAAATCCGATTTAAGTAAAATATCATGAATTCCATAAATTTAAAATTTTCATTTAACTTTTGTTTGATCAACCAGACCATCATTTAAATGATGAATGAAATATTCAAAACCACAATGTCGCTAAATGAAACTACCACAGAATAAAAACTACGAAAGAATGAATGGCTGAATGAATGAATGAATGTATGACGCACCTTAGTGGCGTAGTACAAGACCTGCTTGAGCCTCTCTTCACCCGTTATACTGCTCAGACCCCTTACCAACATCGCTGCACAATGTTTTTGGCGTAATTTAGTGTTTTTGTTTGAAAATATTATTTTTTCGATGTAGCAACTTTATGATTTCGATATTTTGAAAATGTTAAAAGAATAAAAGCACAATTATTCATCTTCATGCTCACTGGATACTTATAATTATAAATATGAGCCAAGATTAAATTTGGGGATGAGGAAATGATTCAAATAGAATAGAAAGCGAATAATTCTTGATTAATATATAGCCTATATAATATGGGTATACGTAAATAGTAAAACACTGAAATCTGAAAATTATTCTAACTTTGAATCATCCAATTCAAAAATGCACAAAATATCATTGGCTGTTACTTTCAGTGGGAGCAATCCCGATGAATTCTGAGCCGTCCTGAGAGATTATCTCATAATCTGCATCTGTTTTATTATTTAAATTATGTGTTTGTAATCCACGAATTTAAAATGATTTCAACCATAAACAAATTATGTTTACTTTTTTGACGAAAAGTATATTTTAAATGTTATATTTCAATTCTATCTAAATGTCATTAGTTAATACCTTGTCTTTCTCTTTTACATTTAAAACACCTGTCTCGTCTTCGGAAGTTGACGCAGCCACACTGATGGTTGGAAAGAAGTCTTTGACGCCTCTAAGAACTTAATAGGCTCTTGAAATCATCAAATTATCATGTAAAATCGGTGTGTTAAGATGATATATATTAATCTTTTATTCTTTTTTTACAATAAAAATAAAATGAACTTTAAATTAATTACATAAATATGAAATAATAATTTTGAAATGACAACTTCAGAGCACCTTGACGCATTTCCAGTCTCCCTTGAAGACGACCGGAGGAACATCCCTGTCGGCCCCTTCGTCTTCTGACCGCAAAGGCGTTCTGCCCTTTTCAGCACTTCGAGAAAAGCTTAGAAGGGTCCTTACTCCCTCCACCAAAGCCACTGAGCCCTAAGGTCGCGAGTGGTGTGCTAGTTAGTTTCGCGCTAAGGTGCTGCCTGTCCTCTTGGAAGGTTTCAGAAATTGATTCTCTCTTATTTGCAGGGGTCGATTGAGCCCGTTTAATAGCGCAGTTCTCCCGGTGATATCGCAGTTTTATGAGAGGAAAAAGAGCCCCGTGGATTTATAGGACCAGAGAAAGAAAGAAAGAACAATAAGACGTTTTTAGAAACCCTCTCTATTTGGTATTTTACTATTCTGAGTAATGTCTACCTACTGCTGTCGCCATGAAGGAACTAACTATCCAAAATAAATTCTGAATTAATTTTAAACTAAATTAAACACCAATTTTTTGATAAAGCAATTTATGCACTACTCTACTTGTTAAGAAATTGATTTGATTGATTGATTGATTTAAAAACTCTCAAAATACTAGAATTTAAAAACGCCCTTCTAGCACTAAAAGAAAGAGCCGCCATTTTATGCAAACAACAATTCCATCTACAACAATTCCATCTACAAATGCCCATGCTTGCAACTCGTTTGCAAGCACGATGAGGATGCGAGTTTTACACCACGGCACCTTAGTTCTCTCCATCCACTTCTCGGCGTCAGGGGGGCAATAGAAATCTACAAAGGCTATGCCCCGATTTGAACCTGGATCGAAAATAAATTTTCCGGTCATTTCAAGAATAAGTGTGAACTTTAAAGATGGAATTGAAAAATATATCTGAATAAATCAAATCCATTTTTTACAATTTTAATTTTAAGTTGGTAAACTACTTCTGTAACCACATCTAGATAAAAAGAGCTTTAAAATAGACTTGAATAAAAATCAAAAAGTTAAGATCAGTTAGGTAAAGACACTTTTAAAAAACACAATGAAGTTTGAAACCAAATAATTAATTGCTCAAGTTTTCAGCAAAATGAATTGTGGTTTTAATAAAATCAAGAAACAATGGGTGCAGTTAAGAAAGCTCCGTGAACCCAAATTACGAGCAATAAATCGTAATTTCTCCCCTAGGACTTGACCGGTTATGGCAAGTGTTACCATGGCGTCAAAACAGCTTTTACGACAACTTTCAGTTTAGAAACAGCACATAGTTTAAAATGTTGGCAACTAACGCACTACGCTTGAGGATATCAAATTGAAAAGCTCAAATTTAACATATTTTCGATACAAATAAATATTAATGTAAATTATTATTAGAAGATTTTTGTTTAAAAATGAAACTTTTTCGATCTATCTCAGTACCTAATCTACTTTAGACATGAATTACTGTAGGAAATAAATTAGCTCACAAAATGAAGATGGAAATAAGTGAATACTACCTATTTAGTTCCACTTTTTTATTAACTGAAAATAGGCTTATCATCATCATCATCTTCTTCTTCATCATCATCATCATCTTCTACTTCTTCTTTTTCATCATCATCATCATCATTTTGGTTTTAATGCACAAATTATTCCAAACCCGAATTTATTTGACTCGTCTCAACCTCTCTTCCACTCAGAACGCTCCAATCCTTCAGAACGTTTGTTTCCAGCTATAAAAAGTCTATATATTTTCCTGAGAACAGACGTTTGTGAGAAAAAAGAGAAAATGGCAAAGTTTTCTTTCAATTTTTCAATGGGTGATGGTGGCACATAATTAGATCTTTATCTCGTTCATGAAGTAGAATTCAAGGAGAACTCGAAGCTCGTCTTTATGAGGGTCAACTTCAATCCTAAAGGAATACACCTTTATTCTTTTATGTTCTGCCCCAAACTATTTGACCAAACTTGAGAACTCAGGCAGGAGTGCATTTATTATTTGCAGAGCATCTCTCGTGCATAGACTCTCCTACGTTGAGTTACATCCCCTATCAGTGGAGCAGACTTTGCATGAAAGTGTATTTGACTTCTTCAGTGATAATCAACATTCGCCTCAAATACAGAAGCTTCTGTATTTTCCATGCACAAACTCCTGTATTGTCCATGTACAAACTTCTGTTTTCTCCGTGCTGATTTTTTCCCAATTCAGTTTTTCACATTTTGACTGAGCGAGCAGTGACTCAGCAATGCCTGCAAAATCCTCTGGGACCCAACAGGCTCCTTACACAAAAATATCCTTTTACGAAGATCAGCGCTTGATGTATTTCGACATTACCAAGACAGATTTATTCGCCGTCTATGGCTAACAAATCTCGCAGTTTTTTTTCCATAAAAGACATATAAATGAAATAATGTATCCAAAAAAATTATTTAAAAGTAATGTGCCAAAGCAAGTACACAAAATGAACTTATTAGCGGTCAAAAAGACGATAAATTTCATTCCTAAAAGTACCCTGACATCCTGGTTAAAATCATTAACAACATTGGCCCACTACAACCACCACAACCACCGTATTTACCTGTGTCTTTTTTCCTGATAATCCGAATGTCTTTCGCCTCTAGTGAATATGCCTTCAGGTTGTCAGCGATCTGAAAGAAGAAAAAAACCTTACACTTTGTTTCAATAAAAATTATAAAAAAATATAAATTTATTAAAGTCGAAGAAATAAAACTAATGAATGGATGTGAGGCAATGTATTTTAAATATTTATTGGTTTTATTTCTTTAACTCGTCAAGCTTATCAAGCTATGTTCATAATACATTAGAGTTATTGTGAGCATTTTACAGTGGAGAATGCTAACCTCTTTCTCCGAAACACTGGATGGCACTCCACCCATGTAAATGGTGCTGCCGCCCCCACTCTCCTCCTGAAAGGGCGTACACATATGCTCGGTTTGAAAATGTGCACACCATGAAAACTGTTTTATTCAACAAATTCATTTAAAAGCGCTCTTGAATTCAATAAAAAGCGCTATATAAATTCTTTTAATTGATTAATGATTCACCTTGTATGAGGCGCACGTTTTGGCCTTTTTAAATGTACTATTAGAGTATTTCTAAAGACTTGAGTTATTAATAATGAGTTATTCGTCGCTAGAACAAAGGAAAGATTGATCAATGAAAACTCTTTTAAGCTATGTGTGAAGCAGTTGTTAAATCGCATAACAGGTTCCAAATTCTTAATAAAATACAAATAAAATTACTGAATAATGATAGAATTACATTATAGGAAGTGGCATCAGAAGAGAATTCAGATCTTCTCTGGTTGAAAGGCCTTGTCATGTTGGTGTCATTATCCCACCTCGGCCTCACATTTCTGTTCATTGCCCTGATATCAAAATCATTGAACATTTGTCCTTCTTCTCCAGCACTCTGTTGCCTATTTCTATAGTCATTTCCAGAATTCCTTTCGAAGTTATTAGCCCCATAAAAGTCAACTCTCTGGTCATTTACATTGCCATCATCAAATCTTCTTTTTCTGTTGTCACCATCATAACTTGGCCTATTTCTCACTTCATTCTCGTGATACCTGTTATCATTGTTTCTATTTTCAAAGCTGGGCCAAACGTTTTGGTTGAATTGGTTTCCTCTGGCATTGATGTCAGTGTTGCCATCACCTACATATCTCCCCAAAAGGCTGGGCAAACCAGAAACTCTTTGGTCCAAATCTCCACTGTGATTATTATTATTATTATTAAAGCTTGCTTCTTGGGCATAGTTATTGCCTTCAAAACCCTGGTAGGCATTGTCACTATACCCTCTCCAGTTATTCCTTGGGGTGTGAAAATTATAATTTTATGTTTGCAGATCTGAGATGGAACAAAAAGAATTTGACAATCAAATAGTCCAAAAATTAGTATAGGACTCATATCAGTAGTATTCAAGTGATGAACAGTTTATATTTGCTGAAACAAGTTTTAAATTAGGAATTTAAATTCAAAGGGCAGCGTAATAGACAGTTTGAAATTATTTTTGAAAAAATAATTTAATACATCATTAATTTATTAATTATTAATGTATCTTTTAACTTAAAAGTTTTAAGCATTCAAACCTGTTGTCGTAATCGCCATAATAACGTTGGTTATCTGAATTATGCATTTGTCTGTTGTAATTTTCAATAACTCTACCAGAACTATCATTAAATATGAAGTTATGTATTATATTATTATTATTAATATTCGACATTATTCTAAAGAGAGTTTCTACAAATAATTACTAGCAAAACGTCAAACAAGCTGGCTACGAACTTCGAAGTTTTGAAAATATTACATTTCATCAGAAACTGAATTGTCTAATAGTGATAATTATTGAAATTTTTACTTAGTCTTAGTAAATTATATGTGAACTTTTTGATTTTTTGTATACAAAACAACTTTTTTTAAATCGTTTAAACCTTTATATTATAAAGTTTCTAATGATCACAAAAATAAAACCATAAAGTTGCAAAAACCTTTAAAAACTAAACTATTTTATTAAATTTTAAAAGAAAGTTCTGCCAATTTCTTTTCCACACGAGTGCAAACTTCTCCATAGTGACTTCCGTCAGATGCAAGTGCTTGGAAGCGTTTGCAAATAGCTGACGGCAGTTTCTACGTAGGCACTGAAAAATCATTCGTTTGTTCACTTTTTCATGCTACAGAAGCTTTGAAGTTATAGAGTTAGTAAGTAAAAGCTACTAAATCAATCAATCAAATATATTTATATAAAGCTTTTTAATACATTCAAGAGCGCTTTGAACAATTTAGTCTCCAAACATTTCATTTTTAAACGATTTCTAATGAATCATTTAAGTAATTGTACTCAAGTCTTGATGACTAATCGTTTAGAAGGTATATGAAAAACGATGCAGCTGTCGTTGGCTCAGAGGCGAAACCATCACAAAGATTCTTTTAGGTCTTCCATAAATCACAAACACATGCATATCGGCGGTGATGGGAATTGATATGAGTGGAATGCAGGTGCCAATCACCAAATGGAAACACCTGGTGCTCTTCTGCTCCTTTCATCTCACTCGCGAGTGCATCTGAAGAAAATGTTAATGAAAAGTGGATTTTAATGGAGGGAAAATTCTGCCGATTTTTTAAAGAAGGTAAACATTTGGTAATGAGCTTTTGTCTTAAGGCCACACTGAAAGATTCTGAATAAGAGAGTGAAACATTTTTCATTTGTAAAACGAGGGTGTTTGGAGGGGCTGGAAGAGAAGTATTGGCGGTGTCCCTAGTTGTGGGAAAAGAATGGTAAAATTCAAAGACAAATATCAAACATTAGTGGCTGAATTCTTTGAGTTCACTTGTTTAATGCTTTGTTTTCAGTTTATTAAACTTCAAAAATCTGTTTCATTCATTTTCGATGACGTAACTTGAATATTTGTTTACAACTTTCCATTTTTAACAAATTAGCTTTTTATACTTTTATGATATAAAAGTTTTATCACTTCGGCGCCAAATTGTAGATCAAACATGGCAAAGACTGCCAAGGTATGTTCACAGAATTTTCTCTGTAACCTTCGTCGTTACTTAGTCAACTCCGTCAATTTGTTTTATTTCATAACTTCACTTTGTTAACTACAAAATGTGTCTATTTCTTCATTAAGTTTTGATTATAACATTCTCATCGTATTTTGTGGATAACAATAAGGAATGTTAAACCATCAGCTCCTATTCCCAACAATTAATCAAGCAAACTTAACACTTTTGGTCTCTTAAATGATCTCTAATTCAGTCAAGCAGCAATATTCTGATGCAGTCACACCATTTTATGAATTTTAAAACAATATTTTTAATCTTAAAAGAATTTATTTAATCTAGCCTTTTTCATTTTTTTTGAAATTCTCATGAGAAAATATCCTCGCCACAGAATGATAAGGACTCTCTCGAAGCTCCAATGTTCAATGGAGTGAAGGTGAGGTGACCGTGGTGGAACTGACCAACGAATGGCTACTTTAATAAATATGATCATTTCGCAATGTTTTTATTACTCTAGTTTGTGTTAAATAATTATATATTTAAAAAAAATATTTTTAAACATTCTACCACAAGTTACACGGTTATTCCACCTTTCACCACCATTACAACAACAACCACGCTATACCAACACTACAACAACAAAATTTTACCAACAATAAAACAACACAACAACAAAAACCAAACTTTACGACCACAACAAAAAACCCACCCTATACCAACAACAACCACATTATTTAAACAAAAACCACCCTATACCAACAACAACCACCCTATACCAACAACAACCACCCTATACCAACAACAACCACCCTGTACCAACAACAACCACCCTATAACACACTTCGTCATTACCACAACAACAACCCTTCACAACCCCCCCCCCCCCCCCACAACGACAACCTCCTACAACCTCCACTACAACAACAACCTCCTACAACCACCACCACAACAGCGAGGTTTCAAGAAGCTGATCACTTTCGCGCTCTTTCTCATGAGTTCTGTCAGCATCGACCATCTCAGCTCCTACTTGGCTTCCAATTCCAGCACTTTCGACTGTTCTCAAGCCATCCTCTCCGGCCTGGTGTGGAAGGCTTGATGGAGGAGTGTTGGTATGGAGAAGTGTTGGTATGGAGGAGTACTGGTATGGAGGAGTGTTGGTATGGAGGAGTGCTGGTATGGAGAAGTGTTGGTATGGAGGAGTGTTGGTATGGAGGAGTGTAGGTATGAAGGAGTGTTGGTATGGAGAAGTATTGGTATGGAGAATGTTCGAATTGAAAGGATATTGGCATAGAGAAATGGTCTATGGATGGATCCATTGGGTCTTAAAGTTTTGGTTTCGAGTGATATTTGGAATAATAATACAAGAATCGGTAGTTGAACGAAAACATGAAGCATGGCACGTTGAGAAATGGCATATGACATCACATTTCGTTAAAAATAGTTTACGATATAACCAAAAAAGACATAACCAAATCAGCGAACTCACAAGCAATGATACTCACAAGCAAACGCTACAAAAATAATGCAAAACATAGACAAAGCACGCAACAACAAATAACCCCCCTCTCACATGCAACACCACACAGGTTCTGGTTGGAATCTACACAGGCTTGTTGTCCGTGACGAAAGACCCGAAGACTCTGCTCCTCTACTCCGCCATCTTTTCGTGGTTCCTCTTCGTGCAAGTGCTCGACCTCGCCAAGATGGACTTGGCGGCCTTCAGGGACCTCTACTGCAGCCAGTCAAAACTCATCGTTAACCTCTTCTCCAAGTTCTTGTCTTTCTGGCTCATCGAACGTTGCATGGAGCCCTGACGGGATGTGGATGCAGTGGTCAAATGGATTGGATGTGTGCTGTTGTGTTTTCTTGCTTTAATGAGACTGCTAGGTGAACAATGAAGTTGATTGTAACTGCGAATAAATGGATGCTAGAAAACATTTGAGCTTTTTTAAACGCGTAAAAAGTAAATCAATTTTCGAATAGTATGGCATCTGAGAGGTTTGCAAATCCACATTAAAAAATGAAAGTGCTTGACGGTATCTAGCATGGGCGGCGATCCTGGGGGGATCCTGGGGTCAGGTATTTAAGTAAGCAAAGAATATTTTTGTTTTAGACTGATATCACTATAACTACACATGGGCGGCGATCCTGGGGTCATGACCCCCCAGGATCACCGCCCATGGTATCTAGCTCAGTGAAATTTTTGTTGTCTTTAATTTTATCAACTTTTTCAACTCAATTGTTTTTTTAATGTTTAATGAAGTTTTATTTTCACAATTTATTTGGTCAAATGCATTTTTGATAAGATATTTGGAGAATATGTCTATTCGGCCTGTTGGTCTAGGGGTATGATTCTCGCTTCGGGTGCGAGAGGTCCCGGGTTCAACTCCCGGACAGGCCCTATTTTTTTACATTTCAAAAACTAAGCAGTTCTTTGTTTCGATGATGATCTTCGGTGATTCCACTAAATGCTCCATTAAGTAGCCTGTCGTTTTGAATACATCAAGAAATGAAGCCAAAATAAAAAACTTACATGCATACATAATGGATACATACAAAAAACTGTTACTTTGATTGGGAATATTTTAGCGAAGATTGATTATCTTGGTTGTTATAATATGTCATTTATAGCAGATTCTGAGGGGCAGTCAACGTTTTCCCCAAACACTCTTCCTCTAATGTTGTCCTTAAAACATTAAAGTTTGAACAACACTTTTCGATAAAGTCGACGCATTAAAATCGTTTGAAAATTAATCTTTTGCAATCGTTGTGAAGCTCACGCTACCTGGTCAGTTGGATTAGCCACCAATCTTGAAGCTCGTCCAGGTTTACGCCACGTTAAAAATATTCGTCGTTGTATTGTATTTTATTTTAAATTGATTGTATAATCACTAAACCACATCACCAAATATGCCCGAAATTCTTCTTAATCACCCCCCCTACCAAATGCCAAGCCCTCGTTGACTCTACCCTCCCCCCTCACCCCCTTCCCGCCCCTCTCCTCAACTATAAAGTATCCCGTCAGCCTGGGACAGACACAACGCTCGTTGAAGTGCTTGCCTTTTGGCACGAGCCGTCGAATGACGATCGTTTAATCAAATGTAATCTTATCTCCCTCACACATCTCCATTATATCATTCTTCTTCACTACATTTCCATGTATCTTTTTGTTCTTGTGAGTTTGTGTGTGTGTGTGTGTTTGTGTGTGTGTGTGTGTGTGTGTGTGTGTGTGTGTGTGTGTGTGTGTGTGTGTGTGTGTGTGTGTGTGTGTGTGTGTGTGTGTGTGTGTGTGTGTGTGTGTGTGTGTGTGTGTGTGTGTGTGTGTGTGTGTGTGTGTGTGTGTGTGTGTGTGTGTGTGTGTGTGT
>OX030970.1:4635868-4653368 GCA_943735955.1 Piscicola geometra | reverse complement strand
AAAGAGAAAATGGTTAAGTTAGAAAGCGAGAAGCCGTAGTGGCCTGGTCATGTGGAGAGCAAACATGTTGTTTGAGAAGACCAAACAACTCAAAAGTCGAATTCACATTTGAAATTGGTCTTACTAGTCAACGGCATTCTGATGAATTGCATAGGAAATATAAAATTTTTATAGAATCTAAAAACTTTATTAACTCTTCAATTTTTGTAAATTTATTCAATACGTTTATTCTCGATTATCTGTTGCGAGGTTTGAACTGATGTTTGATTAATAAATAAATAAATAATTGAAAATTAATCATTAATCAAGAAGAGAATGTGTTTCAGAAATGCGTTTACAATGCATGGCAAGCTGGGTAAACGAAGAGGCTTCACCACCATCTTCCCAAAACTCTGATTCACCATTCCTGTCACAACCACCCTCACAAAAGGCATCTTCATCTCGAAAATCTGAAACTCTAAAATATAATCTCGTTTTGTTTGACTCGCAAGCTCTTCAGTACTACACTCTAGTATGCTCTTCTACGTTCATCAACTTCAATTTAATCAAATTGATTTTTTAAAAATTCCTTTCAAAAAAAGCTAACTTTGAAATAATAAAAAATATAGTTTACTAAATGAGTAGTTATATTTCAACCATCTTTGCAGCTTTATTGTAAGAATTAATATACCGTAAAAATAATCCCTCAAAACTTCCTTAAAAGAACTCAAAATCATTTTCAGACACTGCCCCTCCTTCAACTGACGCCCCCTTACAATCACCGCCAAGCTTTCGATGCGTACCTCTACATGGGCGCTTACTTCTCAACGGGAAACAAAAGTCCCAATTCCACCGGTGAACCCTTCAGAGTGGTCTACCAGCTTCAGAGGACTGGTCAGGAGATTTAAACTTTTTAAGTTTGTAAAATGTTTTGTTTCAGCGCTTTTTGTTTTTATTAATTCCACCTTCATTAGAACCAGGTGCTTGTTACGATGAGTCTCCAAGCTGCAAGAGTCAGGCAACCAATCAGAACTGTTTCTCGGATCATGTGGGTGACTCTTACGCCAACCACTGCTTCCTCTCTTGTGGACTGTGTCGTTAGTGGCGTGGCTGCTTGTTGGTTGGCTGTAGAATAATAATTTCTAATAATAGGCTTAAACCATCTTTTACTAAGTTTACTTCTGAATCATTATCATCCTTTTCTTCTGTCACATTGGACCATCTTACAAATATAATTAATTCTATGTCTCCCACTTCTTGTTCTCTAGATCTTATTCCTACAACCCTTTTTAAAGAACTCTCCTTTTTATTCTATCCTATTGTTCTGGATTTGGTTAACTTATCTTTGTCTACATCTAAATTTCCGTCTGCCCTCAAATCTTCATTTATTATTCCTACAATTAAGAAGCCTTCTCTTGATCCTGCATCCTTATCCAGTTATAGACCTGTATCTAACCTTTCCTTTCTTTCTAAGGTCCTTGAAAAAGTTATTTCTCAACAATTAATCTTCTATCTAGTAAAAAACTCACTTCTTCCTTCTTCTCAATCTGGTTTCAGAATTGGCCACTCCACTGAAACTGCTTTACTTAAACTCTATTATGACCTTATTTTAACTTCTGATTCTAATGCCTCTTCTCTTCTTTTATGCCTTGACTTTTCAGCTGCTTTTGATACTGTCGACCATACTCTTTTATTAAATGTTTTAGATTCTTCCTTTAATATTTCTGGTTCCTCTCTTATCTGGCTTAAATCCTACCTTTCTGAACGAACTTCCTATGTATCAATTGAATCTTCTCGTTCTTCTTCTGTTTCTTTATCTTGTGGTGTTCCACAGGGCTCAATCCTTGGTCCCTTACTTTTTATTCTTTATACTTCGGAACTTCCTAATATTATTTCGTCATCTTCTTTAAACAGTCAAATTTTTGCTGACGACTCCTATATTTATACATCTTTCACTGACTCTTCTCTTGACCTTACTGTTAATAAAATAACTCTCTGTCTTCAATCTATAATCTCTTGGGCTTCTTCTATGTTTCTCAAACTTAATCCGGACAAATTTGAACTCATATATTTCAATAAAAAATCAAAGTCTTTACTATCTCTTCCTTCTTTAGTTTTGCCTCACCCCTCTTCACTCTCTCTAAACCCTTTTTTTTCCATTCGTAGCCTTGGTTTTATTTTTGATTCTAACTTGTCTTTAGCTCCTCAAATTCTATCTGTCTCTAAATCTTGCTAGTTCCACATTCGTCGTATTAAACAGCTTCTTCCTTTTCTCGATGATCCTACCTTGCAACTTCTTGTATCTTCTCTAGTTCTCTCCAGGATTGAATATGGCAACTCTCTTTACTATGGTCTCCCTGATACTATATTAGCTCCTTTAAATAAAACCTTTAATTGTGCTGCTCGTGCTCCTAAGTTTTCTCACATTTCTCCTTATCTTCGTTTGTTACATTGGTTAACTTTGAGATCTAGAGTGACTTTTAAAAAATGTTTAAATATGTTTAAAATTCATAACTGTAATGCTCCAATTTACCTTAAAAATCTAATTAAACAACCCCCTAAATCTGGTCTAAGATCATCCACCTTTAATCGTTCTTTTCATTTTCCAGTTAAACACTCTTTTGCTTAACGTTCTTTTTCTTACTGTGGTCTTCTTTTATGGAATTCTTTACCTTCTTCTTTAACTTCAACTAAGTCACTTATAACTTTCCGTCGAGGCCTGAAGACGTACTTGTTTGGGACGTGATGACAGCGCTTTTGTTCACTTAGTAAAGGGCGCTATATAAATTATTAGTGATTGATTGATTGATAGAATAAGGTGTGGTGTGGCTTGTGTTGTGTTTTGTTGGTGTGAGGAAGGGCTTTAGTGGGGTAAAGAAAGGTATGAGGTATTGTAGTTAACAAGATTAAGGGTTTGAGGTAAAACTTAAACGAATATTCGGTTCGTATTTGATCGAATAATTCCATCAGATCGAATACGAATCGTGTAAACAGCCTATCAGTTAAATTCATAAAACTTGAAACATTTTTAAAGTTATAAGTCAGAATTAAACCATTTCAAAAAGTATCAAATTTGTGAACTTTGTGAAAATCAACTTTGTTCGAATAGTTTGTTCAAATATTTGTATTTGACCGAATAGTAAATCCGATATTCGAAAAAAGCCATAGTTTTAGCTGAGATTGATTCAATAGGAACTATGGAATTCATATTATCTGACCCACCATCCACCCATTTGCAAACAGAACTTTCGCCCTCGACGCAGAACGAATGCTCATTTCAGAACGAAGTAAACGGCTACTGGTTGTCGTATGATGACCACCCCCTTCATCGTCCCCTCCTCCACCCTCCCTCAACCACTTCCAGCTTTTCCGCTGATGTCTCAAATGGTGCTGGTAGAGCAGAAAATACAATTTTCTATCAAAGTGACAAACAGACTACAGTCTCCCAAATCTCCGAAGAATTTTTAAATCAAAATCTTCCGGACGAAGAAGAACTGGAAAGGGAGTATTTAATATCTTCTGGCAAGATCCGAGTGAGTTTCCATGGCGACAACGAAGTGGTGCACGTGTGCAAGAGCAAGCACTGGTTCAGGTCCACCTACAAGGTGCTCTCCATCCACGCCAATGGCTGGTTAGTGGGGCTTGCTTGCAGATTTGTGAGACATTTTGTGATGTCCGAATACTTCGCTTTTGTGAAGTCTTTTAAGTACCTGTTTTTCAAAAATTATTATAATTTACTTAAATTTGAAATTAATATAAACTTATAAATAATCTTTTTCGTTTTGAAGTGCATATAAATTAATATAACCCCCTCCCTCCTTCGCCACCAAATCACAGTCGACCCAGGTATTCTTGCCTCTCTCTGGAGAAAAGCCAAGCTGGAAACTTGCACATGCATTTCTGTATGTTTTGTTCGTGTGTGTGTGTGTGTGTGTGTGTGTGTGTGTGTGTGTGTGTGTGTGTGTGTGTGTGTTTGGTGTGCTTATGTGTGTGTTTATGTGTGCAAATGTGCCTTGCTTCATGCTTCTTTCCCAGCAAGCACTTCTTCCAAAGACATTCACCTGAATGAACTGTGTCATCAGCAACAGCATCAGCAACTCAACCACCACTCATCTGTGACACGGAAAGAGCATTCTCAAGTCTTATTATGTGAGCTTTTATTGCTTCTTTTCGCTGCGTTTTGTCGCCAATAAACCCATTCCTTGCTTCGTCAGGGTTGGATTTTTACATTTTGGCTGAGAGAGTCAGACTCTTTTGAATTTGACAAAGTTATAAGATATCACAATGAAGTGAGCTTTTGCTACAGAGGGACTCATACGTAACCCCCAGCACACATATATTTTCACAGGGGGGTCGCTTTATTGATAGTTCGAACCCCCCCTGACTCCTCCACAAATGCAGCCCTGGTATTAACTTTTATAAAAATTTCCGCTCTTCATGGCAACCTCCACATCTGAGAACCACCACCAGCCACAGAGAATGTCCAGCACGACGAGTGTGGCCTGCATGGAAACTTCCACGCCAAACTATTCTTCCACCACAATCTCCCTCTATCTCTTCACTCCCACTCGCATGAAGCAGACTCAAATCTTCTAGGAAAGCAACGAAGCACTCTGGCTGTAGTGAGTGACTTCAACGCGAACAACTGCTCCACAAACATCCTCTTCATGCGGTCATTCCAGGGAATCCATCATGGCCACAGTATGCAAGAGTTCATCTCGATCATTTATAAAACAAATATTTTAAATAATTTCTACAGTTTTTAATTTTATCAAATTTAAAGTACACAATAATGAGATGACCATATTTTTCTGAAAACTTCTTTAGCAATTTTATCATGATTTTATTCGAGATCATCCTCTGCACCAATGCTGCACAGGCAGATGTTTGAAGAGTGTGAGACTCGACGAGAATCTCAACTTTCTGACCACCATTGACTCGTCCACTAACCTCAGAGTGTGCTGGGTGAGTGATGGCGTGTGACAAGGTGACGTTGTGTTATGTAGTTGTGTTTGTTGTCGTTTAGTTGTATTGCCTGATTTTATTTTATGCGGTGATATACTAGAGCTAAGAGTTAAAGTTTGGCGTATTCATGAAAGACTAGGTGTTTGAAAAAAGCTTTTGTGATTTTCTGAAAGTGAAAATTCTGAAAAGTAATATTAAAAAAATTAATGCGATATAATTAAAGCATTCTTACAAGACTTCTCTCAAAAATAGGACATTTAAAAATTTTGTTTATGGAAGTTTGACTTGTCAGGGTGACACATTTTATTTTCTGTTTTCAAATTTATATTAGTATCTTAATCTAAAACCAGCTTGAGGTATTTTAAACAGAGAATGTTTCAGTAGAAGACTGACAAAACACTACGAAACTCAACTAAGACCACGCCTTCGATATAGGCGGTGAAGCAGTGTTCAGACAGGCAGCCAACAGAAACGAAACGCAAACAACAACAGCGCAAGAGCAAGCCACAAAGCCACAAAGAACATCAACGAAAAGAAGGCAACACAAGGCGTGGTTTCCTCATGATCAGGATCCCCTGTCAGGATCTCTCCACTCCTTCCAAACTAAGTCCCCATCTGACTGGACCGTGTGATGACGTTGATCTCTTGGGAGCAATGAGAGATGCAGATTTCGAAATGTTCCCGCAAGAAGACATCGAAGAGCACATCGACGAAGCGGACATCGACAACACCGATTTGTCTCCTCCAACGACAAAGGATCGACTTGGCGTGTGGAAGATGCTACTGCTTGAAAGAGGTGGCCAACTGCAATGTCGATTTAGAGAATTTACAATGTCTTTTAGTAGTCTCGTTCCATTTGCCCCTTAAAATGACATTCAGTTAACTTTTCAAAGGTTTCTTCTGATTCACGCTATTACTCACGCAAGCAGCTCGACATATATTTCCGTATTTATGTTTTAAAATTAAAAAAATCTCACGAGAATCTTGCTGACATTCACCACAGGAGACCAGCACCAGTGCAAAGATGGGCAGAGTGAACCCCATCAATTCGACGCCACCACCACACTTCCCCCCAACAACTACGTCATTCTACAAACCCTCTCCAACTCTCCTCACCGAAGCGAGAATGCCAATAGAAGCTCCAGCAAGCCTGAACAGGACACCCCAAACAGCAAGCACTACCGAGATTATGCCAACTCCAGCACCTTTCTACATTTTGCCCTTTTCACCTTTTCAAATAGTTTATTCTTTTTATTAGGCTTTTCGTTGTGGCTTGTGCATATGAAACTGTAAAATCGAGCTAAAATCCCATTTTCTCTTGCTATTAGCTCCATTCAGTATCGACCGATTTTGAATTTATTTAAAAAGCGCTATATAAATTTATTTTATTGATTGACCGAAAGAGTGAAATATTTGGCAAATGGGCGTCGCGACCACTAAAAACCTAAAATTGCGATTAAATCTTTTAAAATGATCTCTTCTCAAATCTCCGCACTTTTCTGGGTATCGAAGCTATCCTAGAAAATGAAGCAACTTCTTTTTTACGATTCAGAAAACAATTTCTCGCTTCCATTTTGTTCACCACACAACAACAATGCAACTCCCAGCAGCGCACACAGAAAATAAGTTTTTAAATTAGAAACATATTGAGAATAAATAAAGGAGATTAATTGGATGATGACGATGATGACGCATAATATATTACATTTCCCACCACTTTAATTTGTAAATGTTTGTTGAATAAACCACGTTACATTGTTGCATGAATGAGGGTACTCGTTGTGACAGAGGAATCCTTGTTAAACTTTGAATGGTTGAAGATTGAAGGGTGGCGTGAAGGTTGCCTCGCTGACCACATGTTCAATGCGTGGATGGCTTCATAATTAACTCGATTTAAATACTCCAGATATTTTCAAATAGTGATGATGATGACGATGTTAATGAAGATAATCATGAAATTATTTTGAAAATAATCAATACGTTAATGCATAATAAAATAAAAAAGAATACCCGAAAGATTTTGGCGAAGTGAGAAAATGAAACGATGGAACGAATGAGGTAACATAAAAAAAATATTTTGAAAAGTTCAGATACGAAGAAAAGATTAAGAAATAAATAGAAACGACCGTAAGATGGAAGACTGCGATAACGGAAAAGAAATTGGATGAGTGAAGAAGGAGTGATAAAGTTGAAGGAGATTGGATAATGCATGAGTGACCGTATTAAGTAGGTGGATGGGTGTTTGAAATGTCTTTAAAATAGCCTGCGATGATATTGGTCGAGAGATAGGAAAGACGTGACAACCACCCTGTTTGCGAATTTCCTGCCTGCCAAGCCCCTCTGAGCCTTCTCACTGTCCTCCACTGTGTGAAACTCCACGAAGATCTGGTGGGAAAAGAGATTATTGTAACAGCATTCTTGAACGGGTCGAAATAAATTTTATGGTTTTGCTTAACCTCACCAAAATGACGAACGTTGTTAAATATGATAATAATCATTTTTATATTATGATTATGATTAAATGACGTGTGTATGATTATGAATACTGTTATTATTCCTAAATCAAATCAAATCATGCACCCACCTTTCCCACTCCGGGCACCTCGACCCCCCTGATGGGTCTGGGGATTTCGAGACTCTTCACTGCTCCGTACTTGCCACACTCCTCCCTCACGTCGTCCAGGATTTCTGAAGTTGCGGTGCAATGGTGTTCAACAAGTTGCAGTGCAATGGTGTTCAACAAGTTGCAGTGCCCATAATGGAATTGTGAGTGAGTAATTTAAAGGCTTGATGCTATTTAGCGAGAAGATTCAAAATATAAGAATCTGCACCAAGTTTTTATTCTTTGTTAATATCAAAATAACTCAATCACAAATCTTAATATAACTTATCAAGAAATAAAAACTCAATAAATAAAAAAATAATCGCTTTCAACGTTTAACCTAACCCTTACCCTAACCTTACCCTAAAATACAATTTTAGCGTGAATTTTCACGCTAAAATTGTCTCGCTATATAACATCAAGATATGCTATTTAGCGAGAATCTTCTCGCTAAATATAAATTAAGATTTTAAAGATTTAATTTCTTCCGATCTTCCAAAATCAATTTTCTCCAGTCTTATAAATTTTTATCTCACGAATTTTTTTCTACAAAATTAAAGTCTTTTCACAAAAATTGCAATAACCCGAAAAACTCCCTTTCTAAAGCATCATTATTAAATAATAAATAAATAATGTGTATTTATAATGCGCCAAGGCACGCAACTGAGACGCCACTCACACGACATAAGTCGTGAAACACCGCATCATATACACTAGGAATATGATAGCTCACGGTTGGCTGAACAGGGATTCGAACTGGTGACCTTTAAGTCGCAGGTCCAACGACTTACCATCTAATCCAACCCGTTCGTCAAACATTAACATCATCATCGTCCTACTCCTCCTCCTTTCATCATCATCACCCGCCTCACCACCACCACCCTCACCTTCATACTCCTCCTCATCTTCCAGCTCAGCGGGCGCCAGCATGTTCATGAGGCAGAGCACCTCGGTGACGACGCCTCCTGCACCGGCACCACCGCAAGCTCCCTCGCCGAAGTCTCGCATGTCGACGCCTGGGATGCTCATGCTCGTCAACAGGGCACCTGACTGTTTGTGTGGTGGGTGGGGTGTGGTAGGGAACATGGTGGGTGGTGTGGTGTGGTCGTGGTGTGGTCGTAGTGTGGTGGGGAACATGGTGGGTGGTGTGGTGTGGTCGTGGTGTGGTCGTAGTGTGGTGGGGAACATGGTGGGTGGTGTGGTGTGGTCGTGGTGTGGTCGTAGTGTGGTGGGGAACATGGTGGGTGGTGTGGTGTGGTCGTGGTGTGGTCGTTGTGTGGTGTGGTGTGGTCGTGGTGTGGTCGTGGTGTGGTGTGGTCGTTGTGTGGTGTGGTCGTTGTGTGGTGTGGTGTGGTCGTGGTGTGGTCGTTGTGTGGTGTGGTCGTGGTGTGGTCGTGGTGGGTGTGGTGGGTGGGGACATGGTGGGTGGTGTGGTGTGGTAGGGAACATGGTGGGTGGTGTGGTGTGGTGTGTGGTGGGTGGGGAACATGGTGGGTGGTGTGGTGGATGGGGAACATGGTGGGTGGGTGGGGAACATGGTGGGTGGTGTGATAGGGTGTGGTGTGTGTGGGGAACATGATGGGTGGTATAGTGTGTGGGGAACATGGTGGGTGGTGTGGTATAGTGTGTAGAGAACATGGTGGGTGGGTGGGGATGATGATGGTTATTGTGGAAAAATGAATGGCATGGTGTTGTTTAGTGACTGTAAGATGCATGGTGTGGTGTGCTATGTGTGGTGACTGTGGGGTGTGGTTTGGTAATGATGACGATGATGATGATGACGATGATGCTCCTAGTAGAGATGATTTCGTCTCAACGAGGTACTAGGCGATGGTAGCCATTGAAGCGAGCACAACACGCCAGAGTTGAATGGGTGCTCAACCACTACAGCATGGCTGCTTAATTCTTTCTAGTTACACAGAAATCTCAAGGGAACCGTTTAGGAAATATTGATTTGATTCTTTGTAACACGATACAAAGAAGAATAAGAAGAATACATTAACATGGCGTAAAGCCGAACGAGCTTCAAGATTACCCAGCAATCCTAAATAATTTAGTGGTAAATTATTAATATAATATACTATTATACTATATTATAATATGTAATAGTAATAGCGGTAATTGGCTGTCTTAAAGGGTGTTACTGAAGCTGCATGGAGGCAAACACTCACGGCGAGCGGGTTCTTGCCGATGCTGGCCCGTTGCACGATGAGCTTCTTGTCGCCCAGAGCCATACCGTTTAAGCCCATGCACGCCTGTGGTGGTGGTGTGGTTTGGTGGTGGTGTGGTTTGGTGGTGTGGTTTGGTGGTGGTGTGGTTTGGTGGTGGTGATGTGGTTTGGTGGTGGTGTGGTTTGGTGGTGGTGTGGTTTGGTGAGTGGTGGTGGTGTGGTTTGGTGGTGGTGTGGTTTGGTGGTGGTTTGGTTTGGTGGTGGTGGTGTGGTTTGGTGGTGGTGTGGTTTGGTGGTGGTGGTGTGGTTTGGTGAGTGGTGTGGTTTGGTGGTGGTGGTGTGGTTTTGGTGGTGGTGGTGTGGTTTGGTGGTGGTGTGGTGTGGTGGTGGTGTGGTATGGTTTGGTGGTGGTGTGGTTTGGTGGTGGTGGTGGTGTGGTTTGGTGAGTAGTGTGGTTTGGTTGTGGTGGTGGTGTGGTTTGGTTGTGGTGGTGGTGTGGTTTGGTGGTGGTGGTGGTGTGGTTTGGTGGTGGTGTGATTTGGTGGTGGTGGGGTGTGGTTTGGTGGTGGTGTGGTTTGGTGAGTGGTGGTGTGGTTTGGTGGTGGTGGTGTGGTTTGGTGGTGGTGCTGGTGTGGTTTGGTGGTGGTGGAGGTGTGGTTTGGTGAATGGTGTGGTTTGGTGAATGGTGTGGTTTGGTGGTGGTGTGGTTTGATGAATGGTGGTGTGGTTTGGTGGTGGTGTGGTTTGGTGAGTGGTGGGGCATGGGTTGTGAGTGGTTTAGCAGGTTTATTGATTAAAATGTTTAGCTATAGTATGGTTTGTTGCGCAGTTGATGGTAAGGTTTGTGGAACAGACACAGTTTACTACACATATAGAGGGCTATAGTTGCGTGCCATAGCACTATATAAAAGTAAAATTAGTAATTATTATTGTCTGCACAAACTCCTCCACCACCTCACACTCCCTCCCTCCAACACTCCACCTCCCCTCCCTCCAACACTTCACCTCCCCTCCAACACTCCACCTCCCTCCACCACCTCACCTGGTCAGTGACTGCAGGATCTAGATACTCACAAAAGGCATAACCCTTCGAGAGACCTGTGGCAGCGTCCTTCACAAGGTTGAAAGCTCTCAATGAACCGAAAGATGTCAGAAGTTCTTTCACCTGTATGTGTGTGTGTGTGCGTTTGTGTGTATGTGTGTGTGTAAGTATATGTGTGTGTGTGTTTGTATGTGAGTGTGTATGTATGTGTGTGTGTTTGTTTTTGCATGTTTGTATGTTTGCCTAAATTGAACACACTACACTATAGAATTATATTCTTGCACCACATTACCTCACCACAACACTTGCCTAAACTAAAGTAGAACGGCCAGCACTACACCACATACCACACCATTTAAACACACTACGAAAAACAACCCGAACCCCCTCCAAAAACCTCCCCCACCCCTCACACGAACCTGATCCTCATTCAGATAGTTAGGCAGGCACGCGATGAAGATCTTGTTGGGCGTGTCTCCAACCAGCGTCGACACTACGCCCGTCACAGCCACCGAGGGCGTCTCATTGAGGCCGGGCAGGGGCTGGTAGTCACGTGGTCGTCGGATCTTGAGCGCTTGACCTTGGAAGTTGACCCCGTCGAAGGCCATTGCCTGTGTGCACTCCTCGACTGAGCGGAACTATTTTTTATGGTGGTGGTTAGTTCTTGTAAGAGAACACACACACAAAACCTCACATCCAACCAAAACAACACTCCCACACACAAACACTATAAACACACACACCCCCTTCTCTCACACACACACACACAATCGAACTACACCCCCCTCCCCTCACACACCACACACACACCACCCACACCACAAACAACCACACACACGTGACGCACACGAACCTCCAGAAAAGCGAAGTTCTTGTCGATGTTGACTTGGCACGCGATGACCGGGTCGCCGTCCGACTGCGTCACCCCCGCCATCCTCATCTGCTCGTTGAAGTGGCTCTGCATCATCTCCTGAGAGAGTGGTGGTGGTGATGATGGTGGTTGTGATGATGGTGGTGATGATGATGGTGGTGATGATGATGGTGGTGATGATGATGGTGATGATGATGGTGGTGATAATGATGGTGATGATGATGGTGGTGGAGATGATGGTGGTGATGATGATGGTGGTGGAGATGATGGTGGTGATGGAGATAATGATGATGGTGGTTGATAGTGATGATGATGGTTGTGGAGATGGTGGTGGTGATGATGATGATGGTTGTGGAGATGATGATAGTGGTGGTAGTGGTGGTGATGATGATGGTTGTGATTGTGATAATGATAATAACGATGGTGATGGTATAATAAAAATAATAAAACATGATATTTTCCCCTTTTAGTCTATGTGAAAAAAAATCTATTTTTAAATACATTTCGTAATGAAATTGGTTAAATTTATAAAATCTAATTTCATCCTTCAAAAATGTCAGCACAGAATATGCAATAGTAATATTTTATGTTAATTTAATTTATCATTCGAATATATCAGCAGAGGACATTCAATAGAAAGGAAGAGTAGAGACCTCAGTAATGCCGAAAGGGATGTTGCCGACGTAGAGTCTTCTAGCCTGTCTGCTCATTGCATTGCCTGCAAACGGGATGCTGGTGCTCGTGGGCAGTGCCGAGGGGGAAGCGCCCGTGGGCATTGTCACCTGGCCTGATGCTGTGGTGTGAGGTGGTGGTGGTTGTGCTCTGGTGGTAGTGGGCATGCTGTGGTGGTGGTGGTGGTGGTGGTGGTGGAAAAAGAGGGTTGAAAGAGAATTTTGGAAAAAGTGGAAGGATTTTCGATGTATAGTTGGTTTGAATGGACTTGTGGAAGATGAATTGTGAAGGGTTGGTTGGTGGAATGATGAGTAAGTTGAAAATTTGGTAAGTTAACTTTTGCAAACCAGCTTAGTAATCTTTCGGAAAAGATTCTTCCTATCTTAAAAGTCATATTAAACTTAAGCAATGTGCAATGCAAAATATGAAGGTCCACAATGAACTTGCTGACAGTACATAAATACTCACCCAACATCTCCTTGTACTGGGCAGGAGTGGTGTGTTCGAAGCCAGGTGGAGGCACGTCCCAGAAGCGGTATGCCTTGCGAGGTCTCGGTGCCCTGTATTCTCTTGAAGGACTGCATTTGAAGAAAAGTTATGTACATCTTGTATTGCGATGATAAAAAAGGTTTTTTTTTAAATTTTCATCATTAAAATTTAATTAATAATTGAATTAATTTATTTCTTTGGTTAAATGATTAAACTTTAATCTTACCTTCTCTTCCTCTCTCTTGACCTAGATCTTTTCTTCCTTCTCCTTTCCTTTTCTCTACTTTTTGATCTACGATAGTCTTCATAATATGGCTCCTCTTCGTAATAACCTAAATTAGTCAAATAAATTCTGGAAAAAATTAACATAAGCTTATTTACTAGATTATCGAATTCCTGATTCAAAAAGTGTTTCTTTGAGTTTGAATAGAATTATAATAAATTTTTAAATCTCAAATAAATAATTTCACAAACCAAATTCTTCATCTTCGTACATTTCGTCGCAACAAGAAAATGCAACTGACGAATGTTTACAAATCAAGGCATAGATAACGATTTTCAAAGTATTTTATTAGTTCTTAGGATTTTTAAATATTATGAAAGCTAAAAAGATTTTATAAAGCGTAAAAGGCTCTCTTTTTTAAGGTAAAGAATAAGAAACGCTAGATATACTTATTATATTGATTTATTAAAAATAAGCATTTATCCTTATAAGATCAACATAATATTTTATTTTCTACTGCCCAAATCTGATTTGTATTTCTCTCAATGCTGGGGCAGAGTACAAATTGACGGAAGCGTTGGGAGTCCTACCACTCTTGGAAATCTTGTCGACCCCTCTTTAAAACTTTTTAAAGTATGCAGGGGGTCGGGTTTAAATCCCGCTGACCCCCTAGCTAACCCCCATACTTATTCATTGAAAAGTTTTTTTAAAATATAATGTTAACTATTTTATAAAAAGGATAATTCCCCATGGTAGGTTTAAAAAATATGCAGATTAAAAATATATATAATTTTTTTCCCCGTTTGTCTCCACGTGTTCTGCGTTGCTTTCTCGCAAAGATCATGTTCTAAACTGATGGACAAACGCAACAATGAAATGAGGTCATTGCCCATTATTCCAGCGATGAATCCGCAGCATTACAACGACCGCAATAGATTTGCTCAAGACACTTAGATACTTTTTTCATCGAAATTAATGGACCATAAATAGTTCAAACAATGTTCAACTAAAAAATATGTTGCATTTATCAAGGACGGCGATCTTCTGCAAACCTTGGGAGAGAGGGGAGGATATTACCCAGCATAGACGATTCTGGGGGGGTCCTGAGATCCGGATTTTTCTTCCCCTACTTAAAATAACATTATTTAATTTATTCAATTTTCACGATAATAAATTGTATGTGCATTTGGTGTCAGAAGCAGCAGTTGAGCCCTTTGAGTAAGTCTATTAGTTAATTTTTATTATGTTACCTCTTCTCAAGACGGTTTTAGATAGGCGAAAGAGAGACTAGGACATTGATGAAGAGGCCTTACCTATGAATAGAGACCGACCGAAAGTCGGCTCGGTTTCGGTTTCGGCGCCGAAATTGCCAATTTTCTTAGTTTCGGCAATTTTTCGGTTTCGGCCGAATCTAATTTTACAATTTCGGCAATTTTTCGGTTTCGGCCGAAATGGATCTCATATTTACCGAAAAACATAAATTTTATTTATTTATGTAGTTTATCTGATATATCTGTATCTTCAATCGAACTATTAAGTTCGGATTCGATTCTCTATTAGATATGTATTAGTTATCGTGGTTGATTGATTTATGGGTTTCATCAGACTAATTATTCGAATAACATATACAAGCATCTGGAACAACAATCATGTATTTGAAATTTAAGTAAATTGGGATACGTTCAATAATGATATTTAACAAAACTTTTTTCAAGAAAATTCTATTTTTCAAAACATTTGTTTAAAAAAATGTTATTGTCAAAAGTAAGTCTCTGTATATCCTCAATCAAACTCGAATTATCAGGTTTGGGTTCGATTCTCATCTCTATTAATTGATTAAAAAAAGTGGTTAATTGATTTATTGGTGACATAAGACTAATTGTTCGAATAACATATACAAGCATGTGGAATTCTAGATATCCATTCTTTGAAAAACACTATATATAAGTCGAAAGAACGAGAAGATTTGGCTTCGATTAAGTAATTCAAAAATAAATTGTGAGAATGTCGTTGAATCCTATTTGGAAGTGTTTTACAAAATGTCAGTCTGACCAAAGCAAAGCCTGTAAACAACAAATTTTTGTTGTGGAAAAACTTTTATTTTTTGGCCCAAAATATACGCTTGTTTGGATTTACTTATTAAACTGGCATTGTCATCGTTAAATACTATTTTTTCATTTTTAATAAAAGTTTGAAAAAATTTCGGTTTCGGCCGAAAATCTGATTACAATTTCGGTTTAACTTCGGTTTCGGCCGAAATTTGATATTCAATTTCGGCTTAATTTCGGTTTCGGCCAAAAATGGGATTTTAATTTCGGCCTAATTTCGGTTTCGGCCGAAATAAAAATATCTGTTTCGGTCGGTCTCTACCTATGAAGTTCCCAATAATTGAGAAGGCTTCTGAAATCGATGACACTCTTGTTCAAAACTTAAGAATAGAGAGGCAGTGTGGTAAGACTAAAGAAACTAGTAAGTTCAATGCAGTCAGTAGATCCATCATCCTATGAAAGAGCCAGCAGCCAAGAGATGGACAGCAACGGGTCAAACAAAAATTACAACTTTTACAAATTCTTCGTGAAAATTCTCTGTCTTTTCTCGATGATCCTTCAACGAATCCAAGATAATTAGCACGTGTTGACTACTTTCCATAATATCGAAAGACTTTTTTATAACATGTTTGTTACCCGTTCTAGCATAGGAGAATATTTTGCTATTGAAAAAATGAAACTAAAAATAAGACAGATATTATACTTTTATATATAAAAATGGTTTAGTTTAGTTTAGGGAGTTAAAAACCCCGCAGACCTTTTGACCTCTATAATGGTTATTTATAAATGTAAAGAATGAAAAACCCTTTATATACCCACATGCATATACACATATACATATGCATCTAACAAATGAATAAACATTAGGAAAATAATTAAAAAATAATTATAATTATAAATAAAAAATATTTATGTGTATGTATATATACATCCCATGATTTAAAACTATAAATGCGATTATTACATTATAATAAAAAATTAATGTATATATACAAGGTTTTTCCAGTACTTATCTAATTTTATTTAAAATTATCTGTATTTTCAGCTTTTACGATCTTATCAGGCAAACTATTCCAAACTGTTACCACTCTATGTGAATAAATTTTTTTTCATGTATTCTTTTGGCACCGTTTTTTGGATAATTTTAGTGAATTTCTTCTTGATGGCCTTGTATTAAGTGATAAATATCTTCTGTTATTTTACTGTCATATTTATTATTACACATTTTATAGATTTTGATCATTTCCCCTCGAAGTTTTCGGTATTTTATTGTTGGCAATTTAATAGCTTTAAGTCTTTGATTATAAGTCTTGTCTTTTAAACAAGGTATCATTTTTGTAGCTCTTCTTTTTCCATTTTCTATGCATTCAATTTATTTTTTCAATGAAGGGCTCCATACACTGCTGAGGTATTCCAGATGGGGCCTATTGGTTATCTCTATTTACTTGCTTTTGCATTTCAAATTCTTGACTATAATTACACCAAGGTCTTTTTCGTACTTTATACTCTCTGAAACTACCTCACTCCCTTCATAATCTTGCATAGAATAAACTCTTTCTTTTTTTATTTCTGTACATTTGCAATAGTTCACATTTATGTGGATGAAGTCTGAGATTAAAAATGGTTCTATGTAACATGGGCATATCCAGCCCTGAATAAAAGAGGCGGGGGCAGTTTTTATAGTTATATTGATTTTTTTATAGCATTTTCATATATTTTGAAAAATAATTATCAGAAATTACTTTTTTTTTAAAAATGTCGCTATCCTAATAGGGGTTTGTAAGAAGCAAACCATTGTGGGCACTGTGGTCAAAGTCTGTTGTCTGTGTATAAGCCAATTTATATATATATTTTTTCATGGTCACAGCCTGACAGGCTAAGATTAAAAATTCCTAACCACCTCTTTTAACTGGTCGATGTTTGACATGTTATTGGAAAAATGTGTATGTTCCATCCAAACCCGGTCTCCCGTCCAAAGGTTCATTTTGCATGCGTAATTAGACTATTTTTAGCTATTTGGACCAAACTGAAATTTGCAAATTCACATAAATAATGAGGGTCAATCTAAAAATATTATTTTAATAAAATTTTCAAACTACAAATAATTATTTAGATGTTAAATATTAATTATTATTAAAAAAATAATTATTAAAAAATTATAATTATTAAAAAAAATTAATAATAGAATTTTCATTTAAATTTGTTTTTGATTATCAATCTTCTACTACCTTATCTTAACTTATTTAACATTTTCTTTTAATAATGATCGCAACTTTTCTTAACACTATCAAATTCAAACTCAAATTCTAGTTTGGTCCAAATAGCTAAAAATAGTCTAATTACGCAAGGAAAATGAACCTTTGGACGGGAGACCGGGTTTGGATGGAACATATATATCAATTTTTTTGAGTACACCAGCCACGGAGATTTTGAACCATT
>OX030970.1:4605868-4630868 GCA_943735955.1 Piscicola geometra | reverse complement strand
GTTCTGTTTCAATTTTTAACATTTACAAATGAAGTTTAATCATATTAATGATTTTAAATGGTTCAGTTTTAATTTTAATTTGGTAGTTGGTTATAAAATCACATCGATCTAGGTTTTATTCTTTTTCACAAGTCTTGTTTAATGATTTTCCTTTTCACAAGTCCTATTTAATGATATTCTTTTCTTTTGTCATGGGATTTTTTGATTAAATACTTGATAATAATTTTTAAATATCAAAGAGTATCAACTCCAATGTTTTTCTTATTTTTACACCAGCTGCGTTGTGATGAACTCAAATTTTCTTTTTTATTAAACTCTGTTTTTCATGTTGAAATTCTTGGTTCATTTTTCCATCTTCTTCTTTACCACTATATCCATCCATGCCATCGATACAGCTTTAAATCAAGACGACTGCAGGGCCCTCGAAGCTAAGTGGTGCCACGTCACAGAGCAGTGTGTGCAGAAGGAGAGACTGTGCAATCACATTAGGGATTGCCCTGACAACTCAGATGAACAAGACTGTGGTGGGTTGAAGAGGAAGAGAAAGAGGAAAGGAAGGGTGTTGATCTGTTTGAGAAGAAAGTTTTAAGTAGAGTGTAACATAATCTCAATATTTGGTTCGATACCAAGGCTGGTTTCAAATTAGCAATGATACACGGACAAAGTGAAAAAAACGGACCTAAAATGGTTTTTGTTTCACCACGCAGTTTGTCGGAGCTACGAGCAGAAGTGTCACAAAGGAGCGTGCATGAGCAAGACGTGGTACTGTGATGGAGTGGAAGACTGCCCCCATGGAGATGATGAAAGGAACTGTCGTGAGTTGGGAAGAGAAAGAAGTGGTGGGTAATTTGGAAGAGAGGAAGATGGAAGGGAAAAAAACTTAAAGAGTAGTGAGAGGCATAAGTGTTTAGAGGGTTCCATCGAGACATGATTTAAAGTATATATGAATTTACATATATAATTTTGAATATCTTACTAATTGTGAAATTGTGAGAATATTTAATCCATCAATGCGTTATAAAATCTTATTACAAACTAGCTAATTTGTTTGTGAGTCTAAAACAAAATGATAAAACCGAAAAACATTTGACAGCGAAATGCAGCGACGCTGAGTTTCAGTGTGCGGACAAGAGTGCGTGTGTGGAGAAGTCAATGAGATGTGACGGCGAGGTTGATTGCAGAGACGGCTCTGATGAAAATAACTGCTGTTCGTTCGGGTATTTAATCGTAATCGGGCTGAAATATTGGATTTGTGGTGTATGGAAAATGCATGATGAGAAAAAAAGCTTTCAAATGTAATATTTTTGCGTGTCTTACATCAACCTTCATTTAATTGAAATTTGCATGTCAGCTTTAAAATATAGTCCTCAACCACAAAAATTACAAAACCCATTCAAAACAATCTACCAACCCCTATTCCACACATCCGTCATTTCTTCAACGTTATTTCTACATTACCAACCTCACCATTTATCCAGTTTTTCTCGACACAAATTCCAACTTCCTCCAAATGGTTTCCTCCAACACCAATGAAGACATGCTTGTGTGTGCAGAGGGCTGGAGTGACGAATGGGCTCACAAGACTTGCTCCTACCTGGGCTTCGAGTCAGTGTGTGCTTGCTCCATAGATGATGTGGTGTCACTCTATTTTATTGAACTATTTCTCGATCAGAATGACTTGCTATATTTCTACTCTCTTTTCTGAAAATTCTTCATTTTTTATTTTTATTATGCTTGTAATAAATCATATTTCATCGATTAAATGTTGCAACGAGTAAGAAGAAAATATGAATTTCTGAACAACCCCAACAGAAAGTCGATCGCCTACAATAGAAAGAAGATTAGTGAGGCAGGTCCGTTTGCTTCGTTGTCTCCAAGCGCTGACCTCAAGAAAGCTTTGACGACCTCTTTCGAGAAAAAGTAAATCTCATTGTGTTGATGCTGCTCGGAGTTTAGTTGAGAGCAAACACGTTTTTGATTTTTATTATATATTTTGAATTGTTGATTTTTTTGTATGCTTGTGTCTTGGTGGCGTAAAAACAATTTGTAAATAATAGTGTTGTTGAACATTTTCTCTCCATTGTTTTACAATGATCTTTCATTACAGTTTCATGATTAAATCTTAGTTAATATACTTATAAACATTTCTTTGGTAAAACACTCACATAAATTCACTCAAACCTAACACAAAAACACACACCCAACACGCAGTTCCAAGTGCAGTTCCAGAATGGTTGTCAAGCTGAAATGTCTGCCAAGAGGTCGTTGAAGATGTTGATTAAGAATCTAATAAAAAAACATTTCTATTAATTCTCGTATTCAATCTGTTTTAATTTCCACTTTTTTTCAGCAATAACACAATTTCCTTTTTTAATATCCTATTTCAAAGAGTTAACAATGAGATAAAAACACTTTCAAACCATTTATTATTCTTTTTACAGCTTTGTCGACTTTTCTTTTCATCAGAATGTGGTTTGAGAGCGGTGGAGAGAACCGAGGTGGGGAGGTATGTGGTGAACGGAGACATGGCCACTTTGGGAGCATGGCCTTGGCAGGTAGGGGGAGGTAGTTGTAGTACTCGTAGTAGTTTTAGAAGTAGTGATTGGTTTACATATTTTGATTAGTTTTTATGATATAATTGAATAGGCAGGGTAATTTGTCTGAAATTGATAATTGTTGAAAAGGGGAATATACTTTTTGGAGTTAATTTATAAAATGTGAACAAATTAAGATTTTTGGTGAGTTTTGATGGTAAGAGATTTGATGCTTATTGAGCCTACTTTCAACTGAACGAATATTACAAAATATCTTTGAGTAGGAAAATGTTATTTCCAAATAAGTTTTTTTCTAAATGTAATTAATTCCCTGATAGTTTAAATCTATTACAGTATTTGAATGACAATCAGTTCCTATTATAGTCTATAGGAAGCAAAGTTCCTAATCTTTTATTCATTTTTCTCAATTTTTCAAGGTCCGCATTTACAGAGATGGAAGTTTCGTGTGTGGCGGTTCGTTGGTGCGCAACAAATGGGTTCTGACTGCAGCTCACTGCGTCTATAAGGGACTCCAAAAGTGGGTGTGAGGTGATTGAAGATGAGTGATCATGGGATAAGTGGTGAATAAGAAAGAATAGGATGGCTAATAGTTTAAGTAGATGGATGATTATTCTTCATTGATTAGTTATGGTATTTTGTTTTACAGCTTTTAATAATTTCCTTGTTTCAAATATTTATCTCTTGATTTACATAGGTCGGGTTGCATTTATTGAGCTTACTTTAAATCTATCATTTTGGTGTTTTTTAATGTTTATCGATTCATACTTCCTTTTCCATATGCGCCACACTATTTTGTTACCAAAAATTACATGAATACTTTAACAAAATGTATCCATCTTACAACTCTCCAGAAGCAATAACACCGTCAAGAAGATAGAAAACCTAGAAGTGAAGGTGGGTGGTTTGTACTTGAGCAAGAAAAATGTTCACGAGCAGACGAGTTTGGTGTCTTTGGCCCACATGCACCCTTCCTTCAACTACCAACTGGCGGAGTACGATATCGCCCTGCTGCAACTCTCAGAGCCTGTCGTTTACAGGCTGGTTGGAGGGGAGGGAGTGGTGATTCAAAAGTTAAGGTAGAATAAATCAAAGAGTTGCAAAGTTTAATGAAACGGACTTTTATAATTTTTATCAGTTTCTGACTATAAAAATAGGATCATAATTATTGTTATTCTGTCGATTATTATTTTTGTTAAACTTTGAAGTAGGATTTATATTCACGAATTCAAAGGCTTGTCAACTCTTCTTAATACTTTTCTACTTCCTTTCTCGATTCGACTACCCCCAGCTTTACCTTTCACTTAGTTTTCTTCTCATTTTCACTACTAATCTTAAAAAATTATCCTTACCAAAATCTTTACTCACTCACATATCATCCACCAACACCACCTTCAACCAACACCACCCCCTTACCATCAAACCTCTCAACGAATCTCCCTCACAACCCCACACTCCACAACCTCCTCAATGCAGCAAGTACGTCAGGCCAGTGTGTCTCGCCTCCACCAACTCCTCCACCAAGACCAAACGAGCTTACAGAGTTTGCATCCTCACAGGCCATGGCATGAGAGCCAAGGGTGCGTGTTTCGGAAACTTCATGCTTGCTCCGTAATGTAGAATTTATTAAAATTGATACATTTATATGAATATTTAAATAAATGAGGATAAATATAAATAAATATATAATTGTTAACATTTAAAATGTAGTTTTCTCCAGCCTTTGATTAAGACCAGTAGAAAATAAATCGTCGAAAATGTATTTAATTTATCAACTTAGACTTCAATGCAGCCAAATAGGAAGTCAACGAATCGTTTGCAAACTTTTAACAAATTCATTCCTGATTTTTTTCTTAAATTACAAAACATTTAACTACAAAAATAGTTTTCAATTATTTTAACAACGTTAAACTACAATCAAACAGACCTAGAAGCCTCTGAGCACCTGCTGCAAGCTCGCATGGACATAATGGAGCAGGAGGAGTGCAGAAGGAACTACGACATGCTGATGAACGGAAGCAAAGACTTTGAGAAAAGAATAAACTTCAAGGTGACTGCTCTCAAAGGATTGGGTTGATGCAAAATGTTGGTGTTGTTGTGGGGAACTGGGGGTTGTTCTATTTGGGAAGGGTGTTATCCAAAGTTTTTGGTATTTCACTTCTTTTGGAAGTTTTGATAGTGTTTTTAAATATGGAATTAAAGACTTACTAACTAACTTTTAATGGTAACCTTATTGTCGATTAAATTAGAAGTTAAGCTTTTTTAAGATCATGTCATTAGATGCAAAATCAGATAACTTTTCGTTCTTCTACTGAGCAGATGATGAGTTGCGCTGGAGAATATCCCACCAAGAACAACATCAACATGTGCATGGTGAGTTGTGTAAGGTCTCTTTTGGCTTGGTTGGATGAGATAATTATTTAAAAAGTAGTAAAAAATACGTGTGTGGTGTTTCGGAAGGGTTTGAAAAATGTGAAGTGTTTGTCAAGAACACTTTTTTAAAAAAATTTTTCACCAACTTAAAAATAGTAGAAACTACAACGAAACTCCTGCAGATGATTTAAAAACCAGTCTTAACTAAGTCCACTTTCAGAAGCAGGGGTTAAAGTATGAGGGAACGCTTGGGAACTAATACGACCTCTATCCAAACCACACAGGGTGACAGTGGGGGACCATTGAACTGTCTCACGAAGGACGGCAGATGGGAGGTCTTTGGAGTGAACAGTTTACACAGCATGCCTGGTCTCAAGGACGCCTGCCAAGCGACCATTCACTCGAGAGTGGATGCTTCCAGGGATTGGTTGAAAGCCACCATGGGAAAGTGGGCTTGAGAGCAGTGGTGGTAGAATGTAGTTGTGACGTTTGTGTGTTGGATTTGTGGATGAGTGGTCAAGGAGGGTGGGCGGAAGAGAAAAAGTTAAACTTTTTGGCTTTTTGGGGAACGAAAGTATTGAATTAAAAAGTTTAAATTATTATTTCTTTAATTATGAAAATTAACTTGAAGCTAAAGTCAATCGAGCGGTTCTCTGATTAGGTTTCAATCAGCCAGCGAACCTTGATGTTTTCTTAATAATTGATGAGGCGTGCCGTTCGTTAGATTTATCGTTTTTCATGTAAGCCAAAAAGACGCTGTTTTTTATAAAAAAGCAGTTCCATAAAGGATCTATAAGTATCAAATAGTAAAATAAAATTTTCAAATTGCTTTCGCTCAAGTGACCTATCTAGGGGGAACACAAAGGATAAAAGAACATATTAGTGCCTGTAATACAAAAAGTTACTGAGCGAGCTTCACTGTGCGAGACTTTCCAACGCATGCTATAAGAGGACTCCGTTGATCGAAAACAGGCTTAAGCAAGGCCAATATGTAATGTAGAAATCAGACAAACTGAGCTTACTTGAATTCTCCGAGCTTTCAATAAATTCCTCAAAAACCTATGTGGAGTTCCACAATCAAGCTGTTGAGGGGGCTTGATGTGTTGGAAGTACAAGAACTGAAGGCCCACGCGATTGCAGGGAAGAATGAAATGCTGAGAAGAAAGAGAAGAACGAAACAAGGAAAAGAACCTCACCGACAAGGAAGCGAGTCAGTGTGCCACTTTTCAAAACTTGGGTTTCTCCCACACCAAAGACACGCATCTGATCTCAGCTCACAAGATCTCAAAACACCACAAGTTGTTCTCTTCTTGCCGTACAAGAAAGGAGTGGGTACATTGGAAGTGGAATGCGTTCATACCATCCTGGCAGAACTTAATCTAGGAATGGGCGTTTTTGAGCAGGTAGGATTGCCTTTTCTAGTTTATTAAAAAAACGTTAAATAAATTCATTGTTAGTAGCTACAAACAAAAACTCTGATAGAAGCAGAGAATAAAAGAGCAAGAGGCCACGTAATGAATCATAGTAGAGACAGCGAGCCAAAATACTAAGTTAGCTCTTTTATTATGGAAATATGGATTCACCAAACTTTCAAACTTGCAGCTACCCAGGTTTTCCTTGTCATCATCAGCATCTTCATCATACCACAACCTCCCAGCGTACAAAGGAAGTTTCATTGACTCGATAATCTCCGATGTGGTAGAAAACATCAACTTATTATGGAGTAAGGAGTGTGAAGAGATACAAATTGGTGCTGATAAAAATGGTTTCGAAGAAAATATTGCAGTGAGTTTGCGTTTCCACGTTGAGGAGTTAGTTGCATTGGAAGGAATCGTTCTGGCTGACGGAAAGTCATTAAGATTCCATTATACTTAACTTCATTTTTAATCATTATACAAAAATATTATATCTAATGAATATTTAAACAATTTAAATAGTTTAACTTTATTAAATATTGCTTTTCTGATATAAAATATATTTTCTTTTAGTTTTGACCTTTCTATTCACAACACCAACAACGTGCAACATCTGATGGATGATCTATGCAACCATGATGATGATGATGAAGATGACGGTGATGATGATAATGATGATGGAAGTGATGATAATAATAGGACTACTGATTGTCCCGAGAATACAAAAAAATATCGAAAATTCCTCGACTGGATTGAAGACATGCGAAAGCGAATTTTGTCAAAAATAAAAGACCAGCCCCAATCACAAGCAGAATCTTTGTGCCATCAAAAAACAAACCTTCAAAAGCCTCAATGCAGCTCCATCAAAGGCAGCCGAGAAGAACACGTGACACAAAACTTTCACAAGAATCTTTTCTTGCTGCAACTTGCAGCGATCTTCAGTCACTTTATTTCTGAAGGCGTTCCTTTGGATTCTTCGCTTTTTTCCGACTATTGTACGTTTACATTCAGACATACATTTCATGCTCATCATGTGTAGATGCATCGATGTGCGACGCGAATGTTTTCACTTTGGCAAAGCTTTTTGCTAAAGTGAATAGAGAATATATTTTTTAAGTGTTTTGAATTTTGCCACTTTCTATTTTACGTAAATTTTTATTAAACCTAAATTTAAATATTAATTTAGTAACCGAATCTCCATAACCACTCAAGCTTTTAATAATGCATGTGCACCGACATGACAGGCCATGGGACCGATTCCTTCATGCAAGCTTCTGTCTCAACAAGTCATCAATCATTCTTTTATTAATCACTCTCTCATTAATATAATAAATAAAAAACTCACTCACTGATTTACCTTTAATCAATGTTTCTTGCTTCCTTATTAATTATGTCCAATATGTTTTTCTAATCATTAGCAACGTGGAATAATTATTGTTCATGGCGTCACTACGCTGAATCTAAAATATTATTTATTTAACTTTTGAACAAGATGTGAATCTTTTCTAATAATTTTTGTTGTATTGAAGTTGGTTGATTTTTCAAACTAAACATATTTAATTCGTTTAAGCTTAATGAAACTAGTTTAAAAAAATGTAATAGTCATTTTGAAACCTCATAATTACTAGTTACCTCCAACACTTCAGTTGTTTCTGTCGACCCACGTTTGAAGAGCAGAGAAGATGAAGCCGATGGTTGTTCTGGATCTGAAAATGAAGACGAAAGAGAAGCTGAAAACGAAAACATTAAAAGGAACAAGCCAGATGGAACGAGTGAGAGTAGCAATGGGGTGCACCAAAGTCTCTCGGAGTACGCAGTCTTCCTCAAAGACTCTTACAAACAGGTTCTGAAGGAAGTTGACAAGATTTGCAACTGCAAAGCCAATAAGGATGACTGCAACAACAACAACAACAACAAAAATTGCAAAGACAAGAAGGATGGCAGCAACAACTGCGGAGGGGGTGATCAAGCTTTTGTTGAAAGGGTTTGTAGCAAAGAAGCAGTGGAGAATACAAATAAAGAGTTTAAAAAGTCTTTTCCATTAATGAAAATCAAAGGAAAGTTGTGAGTTGGTCTTGAAGCTCGTTCGGGTTTACGTCACGTTAATAATATTCATCGTTGTATTGTATTGCTTTGGAGAACTTCTTTTCAATAGTTTTTACTTTAATTGACCTATAATTTATATTAGGCTGAAGAATATAATATTAAAACGTTGGATTTTGAGAAAACCTAAGATAAAAAAATATGAATGATTACCTTCAATTCTTGACATTTTCAGGTTCTTTGTCGTTTCAATTCCTCTGCTACCAGACAACCAAAGACAATTATTCAACAGTCGCGTGTCCTTCTCAAGCATCCTCAACCACCCAGAAACCAGCCAACTTTTGAAGCAGCCGATGAGCGAAGATTTCATCAAGGAACTCATCAGGAAGCAGGCAGGCTTCAGGAAGGCAGAAGAGTGCAAGGTATGCATCATGCAACATACCATGAACGGGTGGTTAAGTGTGTAACGACTCGGCTTGACCAACGGAAGGTACTAGGTTCATGTGCAACCGATGTCCTAGTAGTGAGCGCTTCAGTTGCGTGCCCGGGTGCTATACAATAACGACGGTTTATACATCATGTCGTATGTGTCTTGAAAGGGGCAGTAGCCTTCTTTCTGCTTCTTGTAGAATTTTCAAATTAACTGCAGTTTTGTTAGATTACACAATAAATATCAAAATATTTATCTTCAAGCCCTCATCATCATCATCATCACATCAACATCATCATTATCACCACTATCTCCACACCACACCACACCACCACCATTATCATCATCACCACACCACACCACCACCATTATCATCATCACCACACCACAATCACCACACCACACCACATCACACCACACCACCAGCATGACACCATCGCGGCTCTGGAGTTCTGCATCATCAACAACCTCTTGTCCCCCTTCAAACACTTCCTCAGCAAGGCTTCTTCTAGACTTCTGCATAACAACAACAACAGTAACAAAAGTTTCCAAAAGCATATTAGCAATATTGAACACTATACAAACAACAACAACAACAAAAATCCAAACAACAACAAAAAAATCACTAACATAACCACCAACAAAAACACCATCACCAATAACAACAACAACAACAACACCATCACTAACAACAACACCATCACCAACAACAACAACAACACCATCACCAACAACAACACCAACAACAACACCAGCAGCAACATCGACTTAACACTGCTCCAGCTGGCTTGCTTGCACAACAGATGCCCGATGGTCGAGTTGTTGCTAGAGGTTGGTCTTGATCTCAACGTCAGGAACAATGGTGGGCTATTATTATTTCTGTTATTCTTGTTTTTTTCTTGTTATTGTAATTATTATTATCATAATTTATTTTTCTTTTTTATCATCATACCATCGACATCATCAAAAATGTAATCACCTCTATCATCACAATCATTACCTAATCATCATTCTATATTCACAATCATTACCTAATCATCATCCTATATTCACAATCATTACCTAACCATCATCCTATATTCACAATCATTACCTTCATCATCACTCCTATTATTGAAATCATCATCATCACCCCCACAGGCCTGACGGCATTGCACGTTGCCAGCATGAGCAGCTCTTACGAGGTGTGCAGACTTTTGATTGGTCATAAAGTCGTGACGTCACAGGTTGATTCGACCAATAAGAGAGCCCTACATTACGCGGCATTTTATGGATATGGAACGATTTGCAGATTGCTGGTGGAAAGATCCAGGAGTGAGGATGATGATGATGAGGATGAAGGTGATGATGACAATGATGATAATGATGTTTGGGAAGATGGGGGTGAGGGTGGTAATAGCAAGAAGGATAACAGAGAAGCTAGTAAAGAGGATGATGTTGCTAGAAGACGAAATAGAAAAAGTGGAAGAAGTGGAAGAAGTGGAAAAAGTGGAAGAAGGGGAGTGAAAGACGCCATCGACGTTGCAACCAGGTTTTGAATGACTTTGTTGATGAATGAATAATTAAATGTATGGATTGATAGGTAAATGAAACAATAAATAAATGAAAAAATCAACAAAAAGACTTTTTGAAAAATAGTTTACTAATTAAATAAACAATAAAATATAAAATGAAATAAACAAGAAAACGTCAATTATTTTCTCTCGTTACAACGCTGCCCAGTGAAGGCCTCACTCCCCTGATGTTGAGTGCCATGGCAGGATGCACTGAAACCTTTGACCTGCTGAGGGTCCTTGGCTCTGATGTTACAGTGAGAAATAATTCTGGAAGAGGGGTGGTGGAGGTTGTGGTGATGGCTCGGAAGGTTGGGATGTTGGAGCATATGATGGGGGTGAGGAGGGAGAAGGGGAGTTGTGAAAGTGTTTTTGAAATATGGAAGCCAATCATAGGTTTGTTTTTATATTAAAAATTTTATATTTAACATTTATTATTTATTTGTTATATTTTATTTTTAATATTTATATTTTAACTTGCCAAACAAAATTGGCTCGGAACTTTTGCTCTGAATTAAAAAGATCAAATGAGTTAAACTTTTGAGCGCCTATAAAGCAACTTTCAAAATGTTTTCAACAAGCAACTTGAACTGAAAAACTTTCTTTTTCAGAAATGCTTTCTTCATGCGGCCTATCTGTGACAGCAGCCCTGGAGTGCCTGGTCCAAATAACGAGTAAAACAGAAAAGACTTGGATGGGATTTGTTGAAAATGGTTAGAATTACTTGCTAATGGATGAATCGAATGCAGTGAAAAATTTCAAATGGGTTTACTTTATAAACTTGCATATAACATTTATATTTAATATTGAAATAAATTTCAAGAACAATCAATGCGTTAGGATACTTTAAACTAGAGCTGTGCTTTAATCTACGTTAACTTTCGATTAATGCGTTAATCGATTAACGACAGTTAAAAATTTTAACGGCAATAAATATTTTAACGGATTTAAAAAAATTAACGAATTGTAACTTATCCAAATTTAACTTTTTTTTGCGGTTTTAGTTACATTGTCAGTGAACACAAACACTACTAGTTTACTGTCAACAAACGAACGGGAAAAATTGCATTTCATCAAAAAACTTCTCATTTCTTGAAGATTTGCAACAAAACTTCTTAGGGGTGAAAAATACTTGACATATTCAATAGTGTTACTTGCAATTTGTCACTTTACACAAGAAATATGCACTTCAGAAGATGATCCAGCTTATGTCATTTGTTTCACACACCAATTTTCTCCCCAATTTGGAGCAGAGAATCAGAATCAGAATATACAATAGTCAAGAATTGCCACATTATTAGACTCCCGATTTAAAAATTTAAAATGTTTACAAAAAAAGGAAAGAGTTGAAGAAACTTGTAGAAGAATGGAAAACTTCATAGACTATACAGCCTTCACCAAACAAAAGACTAAAAACATATGTGACTTCAGACTCTGAAGATGAAGATATCTCAATGATTACTAAGTCAATCATTAAACGTTATAGAACAGAATCTGAGGTAGGCTTTGAGTTGTCTTCTTTTTTGTGGCAACAACAAGAAGGGGCATATCCGTCTCTTGCCAAACTGGAAAGAAAGTACTTTTCATCTCCGGCAAGTACAGTTCTATGTGAACGTCTATTCAGAGATGATAAATGTCTGGCGTGTTAGATGTGATACGAGTCATCCAACAAACATTCTGCTATGAAAATGATGACAACGATTCCTTATTCATAATACCTTTTTAATTAGAAATTTAATATCTTTTTTCAATTAAACTTTTTCAAGTGGTTTAGATAGTTTTTATAGATTGAGAAAAAAAAGAGAAGAATAATTTAACCCATAAGAGCCCAGTGATCCGAATTCAGACATGAAAATTAAAATACCATAATTAATTAAGTAATCATATAAAATTATTTTTTTCGTCTGTTAGGTATTATAGATGCCTTAGCTACACTTTAGAATGATATTGATTCAAATTGGTGCTATAGTTTATTTACAGTCAATTTTTAAATCATCCAAAATCAACATTTTTGTTTTACTTGTTTGACCCAATAGAAAATAATACGAGGCAGTAATTATGTTTTTATTTTTTTGAAAGTATATACTTTTAACCGTAAACAACACAATAGAAAAAATTACTTGCTTATAATTCACCAAAAACACCTACAAATTACATATAAATTAGTATGTCCGATTTCGGATCAGTGAGCTCTTCCCCAGTCATTTGCCTCTAGTTTCATACAGAACTCTGGGTTACCATTGGGCTTGAATTTGATTTTGAACAACTCTCATGTGTGGATAATACTGAAAAAACAACTTTGATTTTGGAAAAAAAACTCTGGGCATTCGAGTGATCTGAATGTTCACGCAATAGAAATTGCAAGGATATATCGCTCCAATTGGCTGATTATAGTCCTAAATTATTGCTTTAGAGTTTTTATGTTTAATTTTTTCGAAAATTCAGTTAGACACTATTGTTGTCAACACAAAGAAAACAAACGAAACCTTGTTTTTGACATTTTTAATACTACTTTTACCTAATATGTGTATATAATAGAGCTGTGCTTTAATCTACGTTAACTTTCGATTAACGCGTTAATCAATTAACGACTGTTAACATTTTTAGCGCCATTAAATATTTTAACGCATTTAGAAAAAATTAACTTATTTAGAAAAAATTAACTTATTTAGAAAAAATTAACTTATTTAGAAAAAATTAACTTATTTAGAAAAAATTAACTTATTTAGAAAAAATTAACTTATTTAGAAAAAATTAACTTATTTAGAAAAAATTAACTTATTTAGAAAAAATTAACTTATTTAGAAAAAATTAACTTATTTAGAAAAAATTAACTTATTTAGAAAAAATTAACTTATTTAGAAAAAATTAACTTATTTAGAAAAAATTAACTTATTTAGAAAAAATTAACTTATTTAGAAAAAATTAACTTATTTAGAAAAAATTAACTTATTTAGAAAAAATTAACTTATTTAGAAAAAATTAACTTATTTAGAAAAAATTAACTTATTTAGAAAAAATTAACTTATTTAGAAAAAATTAACTTATTTAGAAAAAATTAACTTATTTAGAAAAAATTAACTTATTTAGAAAAAATTAACTTATTTAGAAAAAATTAACTTATTTAGAAAAAATTAACTTATTTAGAAAAAATTAACTTATTTAGAAAAAATTAACTTATTTAGAAAAAATTAACTTATTTAGAAAAAATTAACTTATTTAGAAAAAATTAACTTATTTAGAAAAAATTAACGCATTTAGAAAAAATTAACGCATTTAGAAAAAATTAACGCATTTAGAAAAAATTAACGCATTTAGAAAAAATTAACGCATTTAGAAAAAATTAACGCATTTAGAAAAAATTAACGCATTTAGAAAAAATTAACTTATTTAGAAAAATTTAACGCATTTAGAAAAAATTAACGCATTTAGAAAAAATTAACGCATTTAGAAAAAATTAACGCATTTAGAAAAAATTAACGCATTTAGGAAAAAATTAACGCATTTAGAAAAAATTAACGCATTTAAAAAAAATTAATGCATTTATAAAAAATTAACGCATTTATAAAAAATTAACGCATTTATAAAAAAATAACGCATTTGTAAAAAATTAACGCATTTATAAAAAATTAACCCATTTAGAAAAAATTAACCCATTTAGAAAAAATTAATGCATTCAAAATTTTAAATGCATTTAAAGTTATACAAATTGAACTGTTTTTTACTGTTTTGGTTACATTATCAGCTAGGAAACACAAAAACAACTAATCTACTGTCAACAAACGAATGGAAAAATTGCATTTCATCAAAAAACTTTTCATTTATTGAAAATTTGCAACAGAACTTCTAGGAGGTAAAAATTAATTTTAAATTTAAATAGTTTTTTTCCCACTCTACACAAAAAATATGCATTTCAGAAGAAGATCCTGCTTATGTCATTCGTTTCACACACAAAATGTTTTCCCAAATTCGAGCAGAGAATGAATAATCAGAATATCAAGATTTGCAATATCATTAAACATTTTTAGTGTTTTCTAAAAATGAAAGAGCTAAAAATACTAAAAGAAGAAAAAAAACTTCAAAAACTATACAACCTTCACAAAAGACTATAACTTCAGATTCTGAAGATGAAGATACCTCAATGATTACTAAGTCAACCATTAGACGTTATAGAACAGAAACTCTGAGGTAGGCTTTGAGAGTTGTCTTCTTGTTTGGTGGCAAAACACGAAGGGGCATATCCGGCTATTGCAAAACTGGCAAGAAAGAACTTGTCATCTCCTGCAATAACAGTTCCATGTGAACGTCTATTTAGCTTGTCAGGACACATAGTTAGCAAGAAAAGAGTCTCTTTAGATCCAACTAATGTTGAAAAACTTGTTTGCTTGAGTAACTGGCTCAAAAGGATGTGTGACAAATGCATTTTTTATCATTTATAGGTTCATTTTTTTTATTTAAAATGTATATCACTTTCAAATAAAAGTTCAGATACAATTACATTTGTAAGAAAAATAAAATATGATTAACGCACGATTAATATTTTTAAACGTGGGACAGCCTTAGTTTAAACTTTATTTTGTTTAATTTTAGTTCACATTCTAGTTATTGAGTCTCATATAAATCTGTGAATAAAGTCGTAGTGCTTAGCTTGGTTGCTGGTCTCAGTGTGAAGTGACTGCGTGCAAGATTCTGCTCTTCGCTCAGGTGGAATTGAAAAGCTTCTGGAAGTCGCTGAGACGCTCAGAAGGACGATGGAGTCTGCTGGTGGAGATGGTGGTAGTGGTAGTATTGGTAGTGGTAGTAGTAGTTGTGGTGGTGGTGGTGGTGGTGATGATGGTGGTGGTGATGATGGTGGTGGTGATGGTAGTGGTGTTGGTGGTGGTGGAGTGAACTTGAGAGCTGACTTGCAGCAAGAGAAACGGCTGTCACGAAAAAAATGGAATCTCAAAAAATTGCAACAGCTTCCTCACAAAGAACTAAATCAAGAACAACAAAAACGTGAGCAACAAAAGCAACAACAAGAGCAGCAACAACAACAACGACAACAAAAACATCAGCAACAACAACTACATCAGCAACGAAAACAGTTGATTCTTATCCTCGATGCATTGTTAAACATCGTCTACAGTTCCAGCGTGCAACGTGTCCTAATGAAGGAACAACCCATAGAAAACAAAGTTGAAACCTCACCGTCACTTTTCGCACTTTCACTCCAACTTACGTCTCAATCATCACAACTACCACTACAAAAACCATCATTAAAACAACAATTTTTCCAACAATCTCCACTACAACCAGCCCCACATCAACAACAACAACTACAACCACCAGCTCTGGCCACTCTCTTCACGCACTTCTCCTGCTCACCACACCTCCCACTCAAGAACAAGGTCTTCCGACTAGCCTGCCGTCTGGCTGCTTTCATGGTTACTCCAGAGTTCTCATATTAATTACAGTGTTTTTATATTCAGTTTTTTCACTATTACTTATTTGTTTTTGTTTTGCTTCGTTAATGAAATTGTAATTAAGTTGCAACAACTTCATATTTATCTCCAGGAAAAACTGATATTATAAACAAACCGATTAAAAACCCTCGCCAGCCTCAATCATTGGTCAGTCTAGGATGGATCTCGATTCTTGACAACCAATTAGAAACAAGTATTCCAGAACTCTCAACCAATTGCATGAGAACGTTGATATTGCTGTGCTCTGATAGGCTAGAAAACCAAAGGATGGTCATGCGCTCAGGGCTTCCAAGACAATTGATGGCGTTGTGTTCCACTTCAAATGGTGGATGGTGGTGTGGTGGATGGTGGTGTGGTGGGTGGTGGTGTGGTGGATAGTGGTGTGGTGGATGGTGGTGTGGTGGATGGTGGTGTGGTGGATGGTGGTGTGGTGGATGGTAGTGTGGTGGATGGTGGTGGGGTGGATGGTGGTGGTGTGGTGGGTAGTGGTGTGGTGGATGGTGGTGTGGTGGATGGTGGTGTGGTGGATGGTGGTGTGGTAGATGGTGGTGTGGTGGATGGTGGTGTGATAAGTGGTGTGGTGGGTAGTGGTGTGGTGGATGGTGGTGTGGTGGTGGTGGTGTGGTGGATGGTGGTGTGGTGGATGGTGGTGTGGTGGATAGTGGTGTCTTGGATGGTGGTGTGGTGGATCGTGGTGTGGTGGATGTTGGTGGTGTGGTGGGTAGTGGTGTGGTGGATGGTAGTGTGGTGGATGGTGGTGTGGTGGATGGTGGTTTGGTGGATTGGGGTGTAATGAGAGGATGTGTGGTGCGCTTATGATTGTCTTGCTTGATAAAAGTTATTTTTATTTGGTCATTCGAACATTATAAAATTTTTCATGTCACTGTAACTGGGCGCACCAAACCTCAAGGAAGCACCAAAGAATTGGCAGTCAAGGCTTTAAAATCATTGCTGATCATCTACAACGGGGATCTTGGCAACACTGACAACAACAATAACCATAGCAACTGTGACTGTAGCAAAAGCAATGACCTTGAAAATCAAAACCGCCTTTTGGACCTCTGTTTGGAGACTCCTTGCCAAATAAAGTACGGTTTATGCTCTGATTGATTAACCCTTGAAGTTTCCGAACTAGGGAAAGCAACGGGCTCCCGAAACCTGAAATATTGACTCGTTGCTATCCCTACTTAAATTGTTTTTAAACATATTGAAAAATATGTTCTCTTCTAGAGGTCTTCTCGTTTGCTTCCATACTGATTTTTAAATATTCGATTTCGACCATAGACATATGGTCAAATTAAATAAAAAGAAAACTTAAGTAATATTCTTTTTCAAAATTTATTTAATTAAGGTAATTATTTCAAAACGTTTAGTAGAAAAGCTAACATCATTTGTTAAAGTGTTTAATGGCACGAATCAACTGTTTTAAGATCTCAGTTTATAATATTAATGTCTTATATGTATTTTATTAATTTAAAGCATTTTTGTGGATTTACTGAGGCCCAATGAGAACTCTCGAATTCGAATCGAAGCCTGCTCATTGGTTGAAGCGTGGTCACGCGGCAATCTTCGGGTCAAAGCGGTGTTCGTGGAAAAGCAGACTGTGCAAGCGTTGGTTCTCATGATCAAGGTCATCATCATCATCATCATCATCATCATCATCGTCATCATTATCATAATCATCATCATCATCGTCATCACCATCATCATCGTCATCATTATCATCACCACCATCATCATCACAATCATCACCATCATATGTTTTTGTCGTGTCGTTTTGTGCTGTTGTGTTGCTGAAGTGGGATTTTTAAAGAATATATTTGTTAAATAATTATGACATGAATTTTTGCTCCTAATGACTCCATGACATTAACCCTTCACCCCCCTCCCTCCACCACCCTCTATCAGCAAACTTTTGATCTGGGTCTAAAGTTAAGCGCTACAAGAGCATTTTTGGAACTGACCAACCAGGGCGACTTAATTGTGACGTCACACCTGATCGGCTCTTCATTGGTGGACGAAATGCTGATGGCGGATAGTGTTTGGCTCAAGGTCAAAGGTGCAACTCTTCAGTTTGTTTCAGTGAATCAAAGTGCTTAGAAACTTTTTGTTTTGAATAATTTAAAATTTACAACTTATCACTCAAAACCATTTAGAATTGATACCTCTCCAGGCTGTATGTTGCTGCAAAGGGTGATTTACAACGACAAACGAAAACAAGAGGACATGATGGCTGTGGTGTCGTCACTGGTGAGATGTCTCAAGGAGCCTGCAGTGAACAGAGCTTTGTTGATCGCTGTTCTTAGGAGCATTGTGGCACTGTGCTTAGGTCTGTCACTGTAGCAAGTCATTTAGCGAACAATTCTATTAATTTTGTCAATTAATTTTGTTTTTTGCTAGTGTTACATGCCACATGCTCTCACACCCACTGATCCTCTATTGCTGGGCTCTTCCCATTTAATGACTACCATTATTTTGTATTTTTCTTTAAAAACTTAGAGTTAAAAACATTTAAATGCCCTTCTGTAATATTATTTCTTGATTTTTATACCATGAAGATGCGACCTACAAAAGTAACGTAAGGAACCAACAAGCACTGCTGGAAAGAGGAGTGATGGAGTTGTTGCTGGAGCATTTACACAAAAACAACAACAACAACAGTGAAATAAATAAAAAAGGGAACATCACAATTCACAAAGATGAGAAAACTTATGAGGATGATAATGAAACTTCTGATGAAGATGATAAAACTCATGATGATGATGATGGTAATGGTAAATTAAAAAGTAATAAAAAAACAAATAATTGCTCAAAAGCTAACAAAAGCATTCTAAACAAACTCCCATGCTCCAGCACTCCCAAAGGAACCGACAAATCCGTCTTGAAGTCAGAAATTATTTTATGCATGGCTTCTTTGCTGACCAAAAATAACAGCAGCCACAAGAGCGAAAGCTTTCGACGGCCACCAGTTCTGCTCGCAACGATGAAGTCACTGCTCACTTCGACAGAGGAGAAGGTTGGTGCTCATGTCGTTTGGACTCTTGTGAGATCTGCTTGTACTTCTATGATGGTACTCTTGTAAGATCTGCTTGTACTTCTCTGATAGTACTCTTGTTTGTTTTGTTTAATTGGTGAGGATGGATATGCATTGGTTGTGGGATGGCAATCAATCCAAACCTCAAAACTCAGCTACTCAGCTATAGAACCCGGTTATTTGAATCGAGAAATCGTTGTTATTTTTAATTGTGAATATTCGTTTACCCGAATAATTAAAAAATTTCTTCTATTTTTTATTTACTTCATTCGTGTTCATGTCTTTTGATATAATAACCAGAATAATATTTATAATAATTATCAGAATTATAATTAGCCTTACTATAGTGCTTGCATACGTTTGTTATTTTTCGTTAGTTCCGTCATCAACATGCATTCTTGTTGCTTGCACCGATGCAGATCGTTATCATGAACACCACTCTGGTCCTCTGCCTTCTGACCTTCCATGACAAGAATGGTACAAACAATAAATTATAAAAATACAATAAATAATAATAATAAAATATTAATATACAATAAAATATTAATAAAAGTATCAAAAATTGCAATTCATTAAAATGCTTAAAAAAAGTTTAGCTTAGTCAATAGAAATGTTTTAGAAAAAAGTTTGAAATATTGAAATTTTAAACATATACACATAAAAAACAATAAAATAAGTCGAAAAATAATTTTTATAATAACCGCAAATTACTTTCAGTTCATAATTCAGCCACTGAATTCCATGAAGGAGCGGGTTTGCAGTGGGATGGAGTGCTGGAGTGGAAGGACATCCAAGCACTTGAAGTCTACCTGGATGCTGATGAGGATCCGTCGCTGGTTGTGGAAACCGCTTTCAGGGTTTTGATGATGATCTTTTGGAACTTTCAGCTGATAAAGAAACTAAACGTTGTCGTCATTATCCTCCTAGATCACTGGCCCAACCAGTGCTGTCTTCTTTGAATTCATAGCATGACGTCGACCATGCCTTATTTTCGAATTACATTTTATTAAGTTTGGATAAATATTATTTCTTTTTTTTATACATGAAAACACACACACAAACACACACACACACTTACACAACCCCACACACACACACACACACACACACACACACGCGCGCACGCACACACACAAACGCACACACACACACACACACACACACACACACACACACACACACACACACACACACACACACACAACACACACACACACACACACACAGATTATTGTTTCTGTTCACCAAGTGTGGACTGAAAGAAAGGTGGAGTTGCTGGAGAAGTGTGTGCTGAAAGTGATGAGGCTCCTGCACGCGGTCTCTTCTAGTTTAGCTATTGTATATATCATTACGCAGTTTCAGTGTTCGTTTTGTGGCAACTCCTCTGGTTGCGCCCTTGTGTTATAAAACAAAAGTCTTAATATTTTTTGTATGCAATTTTGATAATGATAACAATCATCATCAGCCCTAGTGTCATCTTCCTCAAAAAATCTTATAAATCAACTTTCTCACAGGCTGACATGAAGGACGTGGAAGATGAACGGAATGTCACCAGGATAGGTTTGTAAAGAAATTGTCAACTGTTAATTTTCGTACTGCTATTAAATAAAAAGTGCCACTTTGGAAATTAAAACTTAAAATAGAGAATATTGAAGAATAAACTTAATTTTTAAATTGCTGTAGACTACTCAATGAGTTTGCCGACTTATCACTGACAAGTTATCAGTCAACCAAAACCTCCACACACCCACTCAGCCAATAGCATTTCGTGCTTCAGTCACGTGAGGATTGACATCATCAGCAGCTTCGTCGCCATGGACATGGTCAGCGTGCTGTGCAATCTGCTGTTAAGCTGTGAAAGCAGTGGTGGCAATCTGGTTGGTTGTTTGCACGGTTGGTTGTTTGCATGGCCTGCGTTTGTCACACTGTGATTAATAAAGAAAAAATATAAGGTTGAACCTGGTTGTTACTGGGCATTTGTGGCTAGTTTTTTAGATGATGACTTAGTTAGGTTAAAATTTAAATGGTTTCCAAATAGAATTTATCTTATCACTAACCTTTCTCTCCATCAGGCCCTCATTCCACTCTGCACTGCCCTGTCCCACCTTACTGGCCACTCCACCGCCTCACGACAGCTAGTTGGAATTTTTCGGAAGAACAAAAATCTTCTTGCCATCATACTTGCCAACAGCCAAACCTCAATAAACAAGAAGTTTACTGAAGAGAATAATTTTTGAAAGTGTAATTGGGCTTTGCTTAAGATTTTGTTCTTGAGCGCTTGACTGCCTTTAATTCGATTCTTTTTTCTAAACGTTTAGTTGTAGAACCAGCGTTGATGAATGAATACTATTGGAGTTTTTAGATCAAATTAAATTACTCGCCTGTTTATTGAATAAAGGTTCTTCTCGATAGAATTTTCTTTTTCACGATTACTTTGAAAAAATGAATATAAAAAAACTTTAACTTTATGAAAATTATGTTGAAAAATGAAAATATCTCACATTTTGAAATAGATTTTTTAAAACATTAAAAACCACAGATTGTAGATTATTAAAGTCAATTACTATTACGACACTATTTGCTTTCATCAGCATCATAAGATTCATAGTCACCGTCCTGAAAATTCCGTCTCAACTCTCTTTCACCACCACTCATTTCAGAAGTATAATCTTCACTCCAGTTACCATCACCAGAGTTCTTAAGAAAGAATTTATTTAAAAACATCGTTTTTTACGCAGGGGGTTGTTGTTGGATCTGAAAATTGTCAGTGAAGATTTCACAACCAACACCTTCACTCTAGTTACCCTCACCAGAATTCTTAATTTTTTATATCAAAATCTCACCGCAGTCACTGACAGTACTTGGCATAGTACTTGAAGGAGTGCAAGACATGACACCTGGTCAGGTGGTACCTCAGGGACCCTTTGGAGCTGAAGGTTCTGGCGCATGCATGGCACGTGGTGGGAGAGGCAGAGACTTTTGGGAGTTTGGAAGACTTGGCAGATTTAAGAGCCACGATTGGAGAGGCTTGTAGTTTTTGAGATTTCGAAAGCGGAGACGAAGCTGTGTTTTTGTTTGCATGTGGTGTTGGAAGGGTGTTTTTTAAGGTTTCATTTTTAGTATGAGTTGAGTTGATAAGCAGATCGGGAGGTTTAATAAATGGTTTATATAAAGGCTCTGAGAGTGTGTGTGACTTTGAAGTGAGATTGGAAAACGGCCTGAGAGGGGAAGATACATTTTTACCGGCTGTGTTAGTTTTAGCATCGAAGCCGAGTTCAGTGATGTCTGGAAAAGGAATTTTGAAGGGAATTTGTGGAATAGTGCTTTTGATATTTGTTGATTCAGTTTTTGACGTTTTAATAACGCATTTATTATTAACAGTTTCATTCTTTGCATCAGGATGGTAACCGCTTATATCAGTTGTAGAGGACCCATTTGAACGTTCATTGCTGTTTGATTCATACACCGCTTGATGTTTCTGTTGTTGATTTTGTTGTTTTTGATGATGTTTGAGTTGTAGTTGTTGCTGTTGTTGTTGCTGCTGCTGATGTTGAATCATTTGTTCCATAATCCTCAATTCAACTTGCTGTTGGAAATTCGAATGAACTACATCAAAATTGTGGTGGTGATGATGATGATGGTGTTTTGGATTTTGTGGATGACATAAAGGAATGAGTGGTTGCCAACATTGTTGAGATAGTTGTTTGAAAAGTTCTTGCGGAGAACTGTGATCTTGTCTTTGGTATTGTTGGTAAAGTTGGTGGTAGAATTGGTAAAGTCTACAAAACGAACCAAAATGCAGTGATGAGTAAGTTTCGTTACAAGTGTTGTTGTTGCTACAGTTCGAAAAAGCGTTAAAATTCTTGTTGCTTTGATTGCTATGTTCATTTTTGCTGTTGTTGCTGCACTGGTTGTTGTATCGGTTGTTGCTTTGATTGAGAATGTAGTTGTTGTTTTTGCTGCTGCTATCATGGCTGTTAATGTAGTTGTTGTTGTGGTTGTTGATGTAGTTGTTGTCAATGTTTTTTCCATTCTCTTTTTTCTTCTGAAAAATGTTCTGTTCAACCTCGATTTGCAATCCATCTTCAAATTTGTTCAGTGATTGATCTTGTGTCTGTTTCTGTTTCTTCTGAAGTATTTCCCGATGTTCATTGAGATCACTGCGGCGATGAAAACAATCTGACTCATCATTTCCTTCCACTTTTATTGGTCCATATTTCCCTCCCTCAGTGTCTGCAACACCAACCTCAACATCCTTCCCATTCTTATAACTTACTGCTCTGTCACTGAAATTTTGATCGCTTGCATGAACTCCATGCCAAGATGAGCGATCACTCACTCTGTTGCTTTCAACCAGAGTAACTTCTTCGCTGTTAACACGAATGTTATTTGAGCTCGTACCATCACTACCACTAGTTTTTATGGCATCATCAACATTGTTCACATTACTTTTTCCAGTCAAATTAATTGAAATATTCCGAGAATGTTTTATTATATCTCTTTCTCCGTCATTACTGGTGCCAATTTTGCAGTTAATATTATCATTATCGTTGTTTTTGTCAACAAGGTATGTAAGCAAAATAGAAGGACACTTCTTGAGCGACAGATCCAGAGGTAGTGTCATGCTGGCGACAACAACTCACCAGAAGCAGGAGGTTCCCTGCTGGAAGGTCTTTGTGAATCAAGGAAGAAACAAATTGAATAGAGAATTATAGGGGCTTAAAAAATCAACAGATACTATTGTAATTATTTTATGATTTTTTATTTAGAAAAAAAAAATATCCTTTTCTTGACTAGTTAAAAATTGTATTTTTTTATATTTTTAAAGAAAGAAGCTCAATTTCTTGATTGCTTAGAAACGCATGTTATATAGGCATCGACTCTGCATACTAAAAGTATTTTGCACTGGCATGGCATGGCGTGTATTGCTAGGAATGTCGTCAGACGTCAAAATTCTCTCATATACAACTCATGAGATTGCAGTTGCAGCAGCAGCTACAAAGTTTGAGAGAGTTTGATTGGTCGAGAAGGCGACCGACTTGTTTGCTTCATAAATAGTCGTCTCTGATTGGATGATGACGAGCATGCATAATTTTGCTGTCCAATGAGTTCTACGGCAAATTAAAATTTCAAGGTATTTTTTGTTGTAGGGAAAAGTGGTAAATTAATGGTGGCCACTTTGCTACATTATTTTCAAATAGAATTTTTTCGTTTCAGTAAGCATCGTATAGCATACTGCCGTGGTTTGATCATTGATCAATATTGCATTAATTAAAATGGAGAAAATATTGTTTCAATTTTACGTTCTTTAATTTATAAATATATATTTAGAAAATATTGAGATTTAGGAGTAAACGGTTTGTTTTTTATGCGCTTTTTAATAATCATTCAAAATTTGTTTTTCAAGGTTTTCATTTTTTTAATCTGCTGAGCAACCTTTAACGTCGCCAATGTTTCTTTGGTAAAACTCTATGATGAAGTTGACTTTAAAATAACCGATTACATTGAATTTTGGTATCTAATTTTTTATTCGAATTTCTTTACAAAATCATTGTTGAAAATTATTCAAAACCATGTAATAGTTATAGTTTTGGTACGTCTTTTAACCCATTAGTGAATAAAATTTTATTTTAAAAGGGTCAACAAGTTTTTATAGGTTAAGGCTTCCTGATCCAGATCCGTAATCCTCTTACATCTACGCATTACCGAAACAAAACAAATCATCCTAAAATTTGCATGAAATAAATACTTATAATCAGCATCTTTGCATGATGGATGCTCGGAAGATGGATGAAAGGTATAGTGGACTGCTGCAGAGATAGAGATGAGTTGAGTGATTTAGAAAGAGGCTAGGAAATAAAATGAAGGTGAATTGAAGGATTAATATCAGAATGAAAGAGTGGATTCTTTGAGTCGTCAATAAATGAGCACATGAATGAGTGGATTCGGAGACGAATAAAAACGCATGAATGGCCGTACCATGAAGTTGGTGATGGTTTAATAATTAAGACGCCAGAAAATTAATTCTAACGTTGTGTAACTAGCGAAGAGAGGAATGTGGAACCGTCTTTTGAAAGCAAGAAGCACATAAAAACAAAAGAAAACGAAGGAGTTTTCATGCAAGAGCCTACATCG
>OX030970.1:4591545-4603168 GCA_943735955.1 Piscicola geometra | reverse complement strand
CTCGCATTTACTTTCTTATGCAAGAACAAAGAGATGATTTATTTCATTTGAAATTTTTAAAGTATTTATTTGTTGAATCACTCAAAGAGTATATAGGATTAACTGCTCAACGATTTCCGTCGAGGCCAACCGCTTGCCTTCCAATTTGCAGTTTTCATCAGCCAAGCATGAAAGTCTTCTGATAAACCATTTAGATGAATCATTCATAAGTTTGAAAAGAATACATTTTTTTACTGAAAATAAACATACAAATAAGGCATTAAATTTCTATATATATTTCAAATCATCAAGAAACTTTATAATTAAAACAATAATTGTTTTGATATTACCTATTATTCAAAACCGACTCACAGATTAAAGTTAACATCCTGTTTGAGTGGAAGAGGGAGTTGTGAGTTTTTAGGAATCAATCATTATACATAACCTTGTTATAAGAAAGTATTGTCAAATTAATCAGAGCTGTGTTTTAATCAATCAATCAATCACTAATGTTTTGTATAGCGCCCTTTACTAAGTGAACAAAAGCGCTCTTCAAATAAATTGGTTAAATAAAACGGTTTTTAGACCACTACCAATATATGTATATATATCAATTTAAATATAAAAAAAACAAACAATCAACCTCAATAATCCAACCTCACCCACACCACCATGACAATCCCCGCCAAAAAATCACTATCACCACCAATAAAAAATTCAATCATCACCTCAATACCAACACTCATACCACAGCACAATTATCACCACATCATCCTCAACAAAACACAATCATCATTCTTCTCAATTTTCTGTCTTGACACTGGTGCCGAGGCTGCGAAAGAGGGTGAAGGAGAAGTCCTTGCCAACTATAAAATCTAAGTTAACTTTCGATTAAGGCTTTAAAAGATTAACGCAATTTTTTATTTTAACGCAGTTAACCAAATTTATCAGAATTAAACTTTTTTTTACTTATTTTATTGTTTGGCGCTACAGAAATATTTGAATACTTGTAGTAAAGAAGGTGTCTCGAGTTTTTAAAGTTGCATTTAATCAAAAAACTATCCATTTTTTGTAGATTTCAATTAAAGCTTTTAATCGTTCTATTCACTTTAATTCGCATTTATAATTATGGAGCAGCTCTAAAATAAATATTTATAAAACCTTCGCTAGAGTAGAAAACTCTTCTTTAACTATATAAACTTATTTACAATAATTTAAACAATAAAAATGTATGATTTTCATATTGCTAACACAATTTTCTTTATATTTTTATCTTTTTAACTGTGTGAGCATCTCACCTATAGTTTTGAAACGTATTTTTGTGGTTCTTAACATGGCGCTTTGTGGTCTGCAGTAGTAACGCATGCCTTGAAACCGCCTCATTTACTATTCAAGCGTTCGGGATTCCAACATGCGTGGCTTGTAAACGGATTTAACGATTTGCTTCATATGAAGGTAAAAAAATTAAAATTTCCGTTAGAAAAAAGTTATCTATTTGAGGAGCGCTCTGAATGAAATAATTCTGCTTCAAAAAGAAAAAAAAGTTAATCGAGCCTGACTTTCAGAATGTCAAAAGTGAATGGGTGTTCGAATAAATATTGGCAACGTAGTTCTGCCTGGAAACTGCGGACTTTCACCACAGCTTTTGATTCGGGTTTAGTGAGAGAGCTTTAGTCTCAGGTGGAGTGGTTGCGCTGAAAAATCGGAAACGAAAGTTGGAGCTAACAGTACATGCAATCAACTTTTTCAAACCTTTTAACGGTGTATGTTTTAAAAGATATTTTTTATTAAATCTATTCATTAAGAAATTTTTTCTAAGCAATTGACCCTGTGAAAAAATCAAAATTAGATAAATGAGCTAAAATTGTTTTCTAAAAAATTAATCTGAGGAGACGAAATGCAAATTGGTTGGGCAGGCGCATAAAGCAGCTCAGAACTAATTGTCAGAGGCGCCAATGTTTTGAGGTCTCTCAAGATTGATTGGCGACCTTCGAGTGGAATGGAAGACATTTGAAGGAAATTGAAAAAATAAAAAGAGAAGATAATAAAAATATTTTCCTATTTTATTACATTTAAATAGAAAACTATATTTAAAATATTCTTCTAAAGTCTTTAAAATATATTGGATTCTAAATGGGTTTTTCGTGTAATTGTTTATGTATATGTTTGTGTAAGTGTTTGTGCGTTTGTAAAAAAAAATCAGAAAAGAATGTAAATGAAATAGTGCGATTGGCAATATTATTGTGGAAGTCTCAAAAACAATGCTATAAACTCGTTTAATTTAAAAAGTAAGTATAAAATAATGCAAAAACCAAAATATTCAATGTTATGTTTTTTTAGATAATTTTATATTGACAAAAAATAACTTTTTTCATTAAATAAAGAATTCAAGTGCGTGTGAAAAAAACGTGTGAGATTTATGAACTACCTAATTCCAGTGTCCATTATTTGTGTGGAACTCTCTAGAAAGTCAAAAAAACAATTTTTTAATAAGATTTAGACATAATTAAAATTCTAAAATCAATATATATTCGAAAATTACAAAACGGTGAAATAAAATAAAAGCATTTGTTCATTTCAAGTTACTTTGAAGATGTGATGGGGCGTTTAGAACTGAAATTTAAAATTAGGTCACAGATACCATTTTAATATTAATGTTATTTCAAAATGATTAAAAATTTATTTATCCGAATATATAGGCTTTTAAAAACTATTTCAATTCAAATCACGAGCAATGAAGTGAAAGTCACCACGCAGAAACTCTGAAAAGGCGTTCACTTGTTCTTAGACCGAAGTTTTAAGTAAAATTGTGCAACAAATAAAAATCGATGGACTTTACAGTGTTCCTTCGACGGCACAAGAGCCATAAACTAAAAGTAGCGAAAATGCTTTTCTCACCAAACGATTTCCTTGTTTTACTACTTTTCACCATGAAAATACACATTTTCTCACTATTTTGATTATTATCTTTTCTTGTAAATTATTTTTCAGTAATTTATGACTTCTTACAATACTTCACCTAATAACAAAAATTATTTCAGTCTCAGCTAGTCGGTGTTGCTGACATGACCCCATTTCTTGACCTTAACCTTTCACGTGACCCCTTTCAACGACACTCTTGTTTGACCTATTTTATGACCTCGGTGATCTTATTAATTGACCTATAACTTAAAGCTGACAAGCTACTTCACGCCTGAGACTGAGGTTGTTGAGTCTCAAAGATGAAAATGTATTTTTGCATTTGAGAAGTGATAGGGAGAAATCTTTTATGATGAATTTTATAGATAGATTCTATATGCTTCGAGCAGACGGATCTCACCCGAAAAAAAGATTTTTTTACAAGCATCCAGATGTATCTACGTGACAATGTTTAGGGCCCAAAAAATCATTGTAAAAATTAAAAAAAGTTTGAATAATTAAATTAATAAAAGCTTCAACTAGAAGATAATATTCATAATTCCTATTTTGATCGAGATGATGGTCACTGCATCTTTTGATTTGAGATACTATATTGAATTTAACTGCTGATTGTTTCTTAAGTTCGGTCTTGAACACAAAAGTTTTTCTATTTATGAAAGTTCCCTCAGTTGAAGATGGGGAACGGACAAAAAGCCTCTCGGAGAAAAAGCCTTCGGATAAAATACCTTCTACAAAAAGCCTCCCGGAGAAAAAACCTTCTGGAGAAAAAGCCTCTCGGAGAAAATGTCTCCTTGTTAATATTTTAGTATAAATAAAACGGACTTTTAATATAAAAAACGGATTTTTATAGATTTGTTTCACAATTTTAATAAATAAAACGGACTTTTTATATAAAAAAAGGATTTTTATAGATTCGTTTCACAATATGGAATAAATTAAACGGACTATATTTTTTTAAAAATACATACCTAAAACGATTTATCAAATACAATACAAATTATTGGTAAACGGATAAAAAGTCTTCAGGATGAAAAGTCTTCAGGATAAAAAGTCTTCAGGATAAAAAGTCTTCAGGATAAAAAGTCTTCAGGATAAAAAGTCTTCAGGATAAAAAGTCTTCAGGATAAAAAGTCTTCAGGATAAAAAGTCTTCAGGATAAAAAGTCTTCAGGATAAAAAGTCTTCAGGATAAAAAGTCTTCAAGATAAAAAGTCTTTAAGATAAAAAGCTTTCAGAATAAAAAGTCTTCAGGATAAAAAGTCTTCAGGATAAAAAGTTTTCAGGATAAAAAGTCTTCAGGATAAAAAGTCTTCAGGATAAAAAGTTTTCAGGATAAAAAGTCTTCAGGATAAAAAGTTTTCAGGATAAAAAGTCTTCAGGATAAAAAGTCTTCAGGATAAAAAGTTTTCAGGATAAAAAGTCTTCAGGATAAAAAGTCTTCAAGATAAAAAGTCTTCAGGATAAAAAGTATTTAGGATAAAAAGTCTTCAGGATAAAAAGTCTTCAGGATAAAAAATCTTCAGGATAAAAAGTCTTCAGGATAAAAAGTCTTCAGGATAAAAAGTCTTCAGAATAAAAAGTCTTCAGGATAAAAAGTTTTCAGGATAAAAAGTCTTCAGGATGAAAAGTTTTCAGGATAAAAAGTCTTCAGGATAAAAAATTTTCAAGATAAAAAGTCTTCAGGATAAAAAATCTTCATGATAAAAAGTCTTCAGGATAAAAATTCTTTAGGATAAAAAGTCTTCAGGATAGAAAGTCTTCAGAATAAAAAGTCTTCAAGATAAAAAGTCTTTAAGATAAAAAGCCTTCAGAATAAAAAGCCTTCAGAATAAAAAGTCTTCAGGATAAAAAGTCTTCAGGATAAAAAGTCTTCAGGATAAAAAGTCTTCAGGATAAAAAGTCTTCCGGATAAAAAGTCTTCAGGATAAAAAGTCTTCAGGATATAAAGTCTTCAGGATAAAAAGCTTTTAAAAAAAATGTCTTCAGGATAAAAATTCTTTAGAATAAAAAGTCTTCAGGATAAAAAGTCTTCAGGAAAAAAATCTTCAAAAATTAATTTTCAAGGAAAAATAATCACGATCGAGAACCAGCAGAAAACTTAATGATTAAAGTGAGGAATCAACAACCCAGTCAAATTTATTCAAATACTATTTCCAGACTGAAAAAAAAGTGAGCAAACGTAAGATGAAAGTATGAAATTCCAATCTTTTAGTTTTAAGGATCACGTATTCTTTCTTAAACATTATTTCCTTATGGTTAAAGTGACGAAACAACAACAGCCAAGTCAAATTTATTCAAATGCAATTTCGAGATTGAACGAAAAAATTAGATAAAAGTATCACATTTTATTTTTCAAGTTTCAAGGATAACGTATTAATCACGTATTTTTTCTTAAAACTTACTTTATTAAAAAAAATTTTCAAAACTTTTTATCCTAAAGACTTTTTATCCTGAAGAATTTTTATTTTGAAAACTTTTTATCTTGAAGACTTTTTATCCTAAAGACTTTTTATCCTAAAGACTTTTTATCCTGAAGAGTTTTTATCTTGAAGACTTTTTATCCTGAAGACTTTTTATCCTGAAGACATTTTATTCTGAAGGCTTTTCATCCTAAAAACTTTTTATCTTGAAGACTTTTTATCCTGAAAACTTTTTATCCTGAAGACTTTTTATCCTGAAGACTTTTTATCCTGAAGACTTTTTATCCTGAAGACTTTTTATCCTGAAGACTTTTTATCCTGAAGACTTTTTATCCTGAAGACTTTTTATCCTGAAGACATTTTATCCTGAAGATTTTTTATCCTGAAAACATTTTATTCTGAAGGCTTTTTATACTGAAAACTTTTTATCTTGAAGACTTTTTATCCTGAAGACATTTTATCCTGAAGATTTTTTATCCTGAAGACATTTTATTCTGAAGGCTTTTATCCTGAAAACTTTTTATCTTGAAGACTTTTTATCCTGAAGACTTTTATCCTGAAGACTTTTTATCCTGAAGACTTTTTATTCTGAAGACTTTTTATCCTGAAGACTTTTTATCCTGAAGACTTTTTATCCGTTTACCAATAATTTTTATTGTATTTGATAAATTAAAGTTCGTTTTAATTATGTATTTTTTAAAAATATAGTCCGTTTTATTTATTTAAAATTGTGAAACAAATCTATTAAAAAAATAAAGTCCGTTATAGTTATAATTATAGTTCGTTTTAATTATGTAATTTAAAAAAAATATAGTTTGTTTTATTTATTTAAAATTGTGATACGAATTTGTTTTTAAAAATCCGTTTTTTATATAAAAAGTCCGTTTTATTTATACTAAAATATTAACAAGGAGGCTTTTTCTCCAAGAGACTTTTTCTCCAGAAGGTATTTTTCCGGGAGGCTTTTTGTAGAAGGTATTTTATCCGAAGGCTTTTTATCCTACATCCGTTGAAGATGATGTTTATAATGTTGTTATTATGATTAATCTTTTCGTTAAATTTGTTATTGTTTTTGTTGTTAATGTTGAGTGAAATCATTCGACTGAACGCGGGTTGTGCAATCCCTTACATAATTCTCGTTGACACAAGTGCCTATAACCTCCACATCATTATCATGCTCAAGTCTTCGTGTCTATTATCCTTATCATTCCCATCACTATCCTTATCATCATTACCACCACCATCATCATCATCAACACCATCTTCATAATCGTCTTAAACCTTTCACTCTGTTCTTCGTCGTCACCTACAGTTAATAAAGAATACATGAGTTACAGAGTTAATCATTGCACGAATAATTTGTCTTTTCATGTTAATTTCATTATCATTATTGTCATTTTCTCTTTGTCGTCATCATCATCATCATCATCATCATCATCACCACCACCATCACCATCATCATCATTATCATCTTTAATTTCTTTTCATCTCATGCGATCAAAGGCTTACGAATGATTTTTGGAAAGAGCAGATTAAGTTTTTATTTCTCTCCTCTCAACCGTTCATGTTCAGCTTGCCTTGGTCTTTCTGAGCCACGTTTTTTAAACCACTTTTTAATTTGATTTTTTCAATATTTCCACTTTGATATAACCAATTTTCTTTTGCAGTACGAAGCAGTAATCCGAAATTCATGCGTGTCAATCCTACTGACAATGCGTCAACCTCATGCATAACTTTGAGTTCGTCATTGTGGCAACGTGTTCGAATTCTCGCTTCATGAAATTTCACGACAAGCAGCAAAAAACTCCACTCGCTTGATAAATTCTTCGCCTACGACGAAAATGTCGCTTCAAATGACACAACTCCACCAATTTCAATCTTTTGGACGCCGACAAATTGAGAACTTTTCGATAAACTTCAATACTTTATTCAATAGTTCGTTCAAAATTGGAGATAACCACAATCAATTTGAAGTTTGACGTCAGGGTTTTTATTGTTATTTTTATAAATGACTGTCAGTTATTTTGTCACAGTTTTACACTTGATATTCTGAGACTCTTTTCGAGCCAATTCCTTTATAAATTGTATGCCAATTCTTTTTCTGGTACATATTTAAATTCAAGAGTTTATATTCAAGCATACACTTGGCACACTTCATATCTATATGCACTTTAAAAGAGAAAAAATAACTTTTTTGATTTGAATGTACAATAGATTGTTTTTTAGAACCAAATGACTTTACAATTTGCTATACAAACAAGAATTAAAATAGAATATTATTTAAAAGTCGCTCAATGGCCTTTTAGTTTGACTGAAATAGCATATATTTGTTTGTTGTATTTTTAAAAACGTGTCATTTTATTAATTTCAAATTCCACATTAAAGGAAGAACGTTAAAAATCATGCCACTAAATTCAAAAGTAATTTTTGAACACTTTTCATATTCATGAACAAAAAGAGCACATCCATGTAAAAGAAAGTAAATGTAAAATAATATTTATTTTCTTGCTTGTTTGAATTGGAATCCTGAGAGCTATTGTGCAACCACAGCAATTACTTTTCTTGTGTATCGCCTCCAGCCTTTTCCTCTTTCATCATGTCAATCATTCATTTTTATGTAAAAAAAATTTCATCTTTAAAATTTAGATAGATTATACAATGAATAGTTAATTTAATTCTTGAAACTTTCTCTACATTTAATGCATTAATAATTCTTATTTGAATTTCACAAAGTAAAAGACTTAAACGAAATAAAGAATTGCAATTCGATAAAAAAAGTAAACGTTGAAAAAAAAGTTGAATAAAAACAGAAAAATTGAAATGAAAAATGGAAAAAAAACTCTTTTGAAAGTAATAAATTCCTAGAGCGATGGAAATCGAGTAAATTCACTGCAATGCGTCACTGAGCGGTCACTAGCCTATCACCACGCGATCGACTTATCGACAACTTTGTCTCACGAACATTTTTGATTGAACGTCTCATTTGCCAAGTGCTATTGCATGTAGATAAAAATGTCCCTAGGGGGAGGGAAGGGGAGGGGAAGTTATACTTATGGAGGGTGAGATGCATGGTAGTAGAATTAAGGTGGGTTGAAAAAGTTTTGGAGTTTAAAAACTGATAGAAAATGTAAATAAATTAATGTATAAAAAATTTAACTTGACTTGAGTGAAGTTGGTTGAATATAGTGAAATAAAAGAAACCAGTTTTGCTTTGTGTGTTTGGCGACTAAACAAATTACTATTTGAAAATCCTCACGAGTATTTTAATCCTCATATTTCAATATAATTTATTTTTACTTAAATTTTTTATATTTTTTATCTGCGTCATAAAGAAAAACCAAAAAGCTTGTTTCAAACCTATTCACAACTACTTTTTGAATATTATTATTCAAAAGAAAGTTTTCTAGTTTTTACTATAAATTCGAATACGCTCTAGGCTGTATTAGTCCATAAACCAAAAAAAATTCTGCGTCTCATCGAATGTCAAAAACAAAATATAAAAATATTTTTAGCTAACAAGTTTTTTGTATCAAAGTTTTTATTTCTATTTATTAGTTGTGTGGGCAGTTTGCTGAATTTGTGAAAAAAACGTCTTTGGTGGAAAGTTTGGTTAGCGGCTGCCATTTTGGTAGCCGCTCAAATAAATTTGTGGAATAACCGGCCGCAGCAAACCAAGATGGCGGCAGGGAGCCAGGTGAGCTGCGACAAAAAAAAGAAAACTTTCCACAAAAACAACAACAGTTCCAGCGTTGGCAAGAACTTATCCTTCACCTCCTGTTGCAGCCTCAACACCAGTGGCAAGAAGATTGAGAAAAATGATGATTACGTTTTGTGGTTATGAAGATGACGTCGTGATGATTATGCTGTAGTATAAACGTTGGTACTGTGGTGATGATTAAATTTTGTAATTTTAAAGACAATGATGATCATGGTGATTTGGGGGAAGTTGGATTATTAAGGTTGATTGTTTTTTATTTAAATTTCTATAAATACATATATTGGAAGAGGTCTAAAACCGGTTTTATTTAACAAATCATTAGTGATTGATTGATTGATTGATTGATTGAAATTTAGTTGGTTAAGCTTGTAAGAACTATTTCAGTGTTGTTTTCACGATATTTCAGTTATGTTAGATTCTAGTGGATTGTTTTTCCCTTCGCTGGTTGTCTCAGGGAGTCCTTTCTGATCACGCTTCACAATGGGGTTGAAGGCTTCGTCTTTGAGTGGAAACGAATTCAGGAAATTAATTTACTTCTTGTCTTGAAGTCTCTCAAGATAAATCACTCGATAGAAATATTGATATGAAGTCTGTGAGTGGAAAAGAAATTGAAGCGGTTATGTCATTCACGATCGAATTCACGACTAGATTATTCCTTGTGCACCAACAGGTGTTTCTAAGAAGTGTATAGAATATAAATAATCATCGTCATCACCATGGAGGTCAAGAGGCTCTCAATTGACATCCGATATCTCGGCGTAGTTGACCACTCAAAGATGCCTCCAAAGACTTTAAATATTTAAGATAATCTACAAAGCCCTTTTCCAGTTTTTAGAGTTTGTCATTCTTTTCATATTTAATCAAATCGTTTTGTCATTTCTGATTCTAAGCTTTACACTCCACAAAACACAGGTTACCGACAGGCAATTAGGCAAACCATCAGACCATTTAGTGATGTTCGGCGAAGCGTGAAGACTCCGAACCATCAATTCATTCATCAATCTTTCAATTATGAACCAGCGAACTCCTCCACGATAGCTAATCATTCCAAACCAATCTAGATTCTACACAACTCTAATCCCTTCAAATAACTCAAGCGAAAACATTCAGTGAAGATTAAACCGAATTGAATGCATGCTAAGCACTGCATCGAACAACTCGTGTGTTTAATCATAGAGCGCCCACTCACCCGAGGTTTTTGTGACGTCATAATGGAGGCATTCAAGCAAGCAGTACAAGCCTCCTTTAATTCACTAGCACACTGAGTTGACATGTGGCAATTGCTCGTCCAAAATAAAAACACATAAAAACACGAAAATGAGGGGAGAAATTGTGTTTAAAGACAATGGGAAAGAGAATGAGATTGAACACTAAGCCGTTTATGCAGTGTTTTCAGTGAGTTACGCAGGCATTGAGACAACATTTCATTTAACCTTCTTCAAACCTGGTCGTCTGAAACCTTGCATTTAGTATGCCAATGTGACTCAAAACTTGATGCACTTAAGAAGCACACCCGAAGACTGTTGTTGTTGACCCTTCTCAAGCCATCAAGTGTCAATAAAAACAATGGGAAAATAATTATTCAAAGACATTTACGCCTTACTTTATCTTTTTGGTTTCTTTGTCTTGAACATCGTTGGGTGCAGCACTCAATCAGCGTCGGTGTTCGGCAAACAGTGTCACATTCCTGAGAAAGTGGCTCATTCCAGCCTGCCGTCAATTGCGTTGTTGACGCTTCTGAGCTTCAAGCTCCTTGAATGTGTGTTTAAGACTTATTACGAGTATTCAGTTTCGGTTTTATTGGTTGCAGGAAAATAATAAAGCAGCTTTTTAATCTTATTTTATTTTTTTAAAGAATAAACTTTTTAATTCTGCTTTATGTTCAGTTATTAATAAATCTTAAGTCAATTTTAATGAATCATAAAAGCTAAGCACAAAAAAACATACAAACATACATATACATACACAGACACACATACGAACATACATACAAAGACAGACATAAAAACATATATACTTAAACAGAAAAACATACAAACATACAAGCATACATACATACATACATACATACATACATACACACATACAAACATACATTAATAAAAACCTATATACATACATACAAACATACATACAAACAAACATACAAACATACACAGACACACATACAAACATACATAAATATTAGAGCTGTGCTTTAATCTACGTTAACATTCGATGAACGCGTCAAATAATTAACGACCGTTAAATTTTAACGCATTTGAAAAAAATTAACGCATTTAAAAAAAATTAACGCATTTGAAAAAAATTAACGCATTTGAAAATGATGAACGCATTAAAAATTTTTAATGCATTTAAGCTTATCCAAATTGAAAAAAATGAGAGTTAAAGATACTATAAAAAGAAGAAAAAACTTCAAAAACTATCAGCCTTAACCAAACAAAATTCTGAAGATGAAGATATCTCAATGATTACTATGTAAATCATTAAACGTTATAGAAAAGAATCTGAGGTAGGCTTTGAGTTGTCTTCTTTTTTGTGGCATATCCGTCTCTTGCGAAACTGGCAAGAAAGTACTTTTCATCTCC
>OX030970.1:4559045-4589045 GCA_943735955.1 Piscicola geometra | reverse complement strand
CTTGCAAGAGATGACAAGTAATTTCTTGCCAGTTTCGCAAGAGCCGGATATGCTTCTTCGCGTTTTTGCCACCAAACAAGAAGACAACTCTCAAAGCCTACCTCAGAGTTTCTGGTCTATAACGTCTAATGATTGACTTAGTAATCATTGTGGTATCTTCATCTTCAGAATCTGAAGTTACATATGTTTGTAGTCATTTGTTTGGTGAAGGCTGTATAGTTTTTGATGTATTTTTTTCTTCTTTTAGTTTTTTTAACTCTTTCATTTTTAGAAAACATTACAATTGTTTAATGATGTTGCAAATCTTGATATTCTGATTATTCATTCTCTGCTCCAATTTGGGAAAACATTTTGTGTGTGAAACGAATGACATAAGCTGGATCATCTTCTGAAATGCATATTTCTTGTGTAGAGTGGCAAATAACACTATTTAAAATTTAAATTAATTTTCACCTCATAGAAGTTCTGTTGCAAATTTTCAAGAAATGAAAATTTGTTTGATGAAATGCAATTTTTCCATTCGTTTGTTGACAGTAGATTAGTTGTTTTTGTGTTTCCTAGCTGATAATGTAACCAAAACAGTAAAAAACAGTTCAATTTGGATAACTTTAAATGCATTTAAAATTTTGAATGCATTAATTTTTTCTAAATGGGTTAATTTTTTCTAAATGGGTTAATTTTTTATAAATGCGTTAATTTTTTATAAATGCGTTAATTTTTTATAAATGCGTTAATTTTTTATAAATGCGTTAATTTTTTATAAATGCGTTAATTTTTTATAAATGCGTTAATTTTTTATAAATGCATTAATTTTTTATAAATGCGTTAATTTTTTATAAATGCGTTAATTTTTTATAAATGCATTAATTTTTTTAAAATGCGTTAATTTTTTCTAAATGCGTTAATTTTTTCTAAATGCGTTAATTTTTTCTAAATGCGTTAATTTATTCTAAATGCGTTAATTTATTCTAAATGCGTTAATTTATTCTAAATGCGTTAAAATATTTAATGGCGCTTAAAATTTAAACAGTCGTTGATTGATTAACGCGTTAATCAAAAGTTAACGTAGATTAAAGCACAGCTCTATTATATACACATATTAGGTAAAAATAGTATTTAAAATGTCAAAAACAAGGTTTCGTTTGTTTTCTTTGTGTTGACAACAATAGTGTCTGACTGAATTTTCTGAAAAATTAAACAGAAAAATTCTAAAGCAATAATTTAGGACTATAATCAGCCAATTGGAGCGATATATGCTTGCAATTCCTATTGCGTGAACATTCTGATCACTCGAAATGCCCAGAGTTTTTTTTTCAAAATCAAAGTTGTTTTTTCAGTATTATCCTCACATGAGAGTAGTTCAAAATCAAAATTTAAGCCCAATGGTAACCAAGAGGTCTGTATGAAACTAGAGACAAATGACTGGGTAAGAGCCCACTGATCCGATATCGGACATACTAATTTATATGTAATTTGCAAGTGTTTTTGCTGAATTATAAGCAAGTAATTTTTTCTATTGTGTTGTTTACGGTTAAAAGTATATACTTTCAAAAAAATAAAAGCATAATTACTGCGTCGTGTTATTTTCTATCGGGTCAAACAAGTAAAACAAAAATGTTGATTTTGGATGATTTTTAAATTGACTGTAAATAAACTATAGCGCCACTTTGAATCAATATCATTCTAAAGTGTAGCTAAGAAATCTATAAATCCAAAAAGACGAAAAATAAAATTTTATATGATTACTTAATTATGGTATTTTAATTTTCATGTCCGAATTCGGATCACTGGGCTCTTATGGGTTAAATTCTTATTTTCTTTTTTTTCTCAATCTATAAAAACTATCTAAATCACTTGAAAAAGTTCAATTGAGAAAAGAAAATAAATTTCTAATTAAAAAGGTATTATGAATAAGGAATCGTTGTCATCATTTTCACAGCAGAATGTTCGTTGGATGACTCGTATCACATCTAACACGCCAGACATTTATCATCTCTGTCACATCTTCACCTTTGATGAACCTAGACACACACTCACACTTCCACACATACACACACAAACACATGCACACACACATAAACAAAACTCACATACAGACAAAAACAATCGTCCGTAAAATACTGATATTTTCGGACAATTAATTGAATAAATTATTTTTTTCAAAACAACTTTTCATTAATTTATTTGCACTAGCTACGGCACCTAAATTAAAAAGAATAAAATTAAACGCTTTTTTATAAATAATATTTTTTAAAATATTTGTTTAAAATAATTTTTCTTAACTTCACTTCTAACTCTAACCCTCACCCTAAAACTGATACAAGAACTTTCAAAGTAGAAACAACATGACAATTATTATAATTGGCAGAAAAAAAGTAAGAAGTTGAAAAGGTAGATGGGTAAACACTGCTACAACCACAGTTTTCACAAAACAGACAGAATGCGATACAAACCTCTCAAAGCACAAAGTTCTTTCCCAGCTCCGTCAACTACATTGTACAATGCCTCTCATGATGACGTCCAATTCTGACATATCCTTGTTTATATGTTGTAGTCCCTGACTTAGAATTCATACAAAAAAATTCTAATTATTTTATGAAATATTTTGTAAACGTCAATCACACTCTCTTCACAAAAACTCCTGCACTGATCCGCTCATTGAAGCGTGTCTTCTAATTAAGGAATTTACTTCTTCATTATGAGTTTTTATTATTATAAATGTATTTTTTCTTTTATCGTTTTGGATTTTCATATTTAAAAACTTTATTATTTCTATCTCAACAGAAGTGAAGCGACACTGAATTATTTATGTGATGAATTGAAGGATGATACAATAAAAAAAATCAAGATAAAAGTGTGCTTCATGTTCTAAAATGTCTGAAAGAAGAAAAAAAGTCAAAATAAAAGAGTGGAAGTTCATTCAGTTGTCGGGTTCCCAGACTAGAAAACAGCGTGCTATTCTTGGACTGAGCTGGCTTCCTTAAATGGAAGAATGCACTGAAAGCAATTGAATTCAAATTTGAAATAAAGTTTTTTTGAGCTTTTCAAAAGGTTTTTTCAGTTTGAACAACTCTCTAGTTCAATTCTCGATTTCATCAATCTGAAAAGCACCTTGGAGCTTGTTCGAAGTTTGTTAAAAGTTGAACGAAACTATTGATAAACTGCATATTAACAAATAACTATAATCTTGTCTCACAAAACTATCATTGGTTGCAGGTGTGGTCGTAATAAATAAATAAAGTCAACTAGTACTTGCTGTATTCCATAAGTTGAAACAGTCATTTCCAAAGTACGCACTCTTCCTTTTCTGTAACAAGCAATTAGCTAAATCATTGAGCTGAACCAGGTCTAAGCATGAGACAATGATTCTGTGGTGGTTGTGTAGTGGTTGTGGTAGTATTGAAGTGGTTGTGGTGGTGGTGAAGTGTTTGTGGTGGTGGTGGGTTGGTTGTGGTGGTATTAAAGTGGTTGTGGTGGTGTTGTAGTGGTGTTGTGGTGCTGTGGTTATACTATTTTTTTAGTTTTTAGGTTCAATGAAAGCAAAAATTTTTTTGCAATCTTCAATCATTGTTGAAAACCATTAAAAAACCATTTGTGTTTTTTTGTCTACACAAACCTGTTAATAACACTAATATCTTATTTTTATTGAATTATTATCAAAAACTTTTCGAGCGGTTCTAATGGACTCTTTGGTCACGAGAGACTCAGTGAATCCCAATTCAAGTCATCGTCATCAAGTGGCTTCCATTGTCACCAGCAGCATTCCTCTTCCCTTTCCTCATAATCATCAACATAATACTCTCCATCATCATTATCATTATCATCATCTTCATCTTAATCATCAACCAATGATTATCTGCATAACAAACTACTCATCGTAAGTGCAGTCTTCATTACATTTTTGTCCTCTTCACGTTCTTGGTCATCACCATCATTATCACTATGCAATCATCATCATCATCATCATCACTATGCAAGCATCATCATCACCATGCCATCATCATCATCACCACCATGCCATCATCATGACATACAGACCTTGGTACATTTTCCACATCCAGGAGAGCAAATAGACAAGCCTTGCACAAACGTATATGGTGTGTGTGTGTGTGTGTGTGTATGTGTGTGTGTGTGTGTGTGTGTGTGTGTGTGTGTGTGTGTGTGTGTGTGTGTGTGTGTGTGTGTGTGTGTGTGTGTGTGTGTGTGTGTGTGTGTGTGTGTGTGTGTGTGTGTGTGTTTGTCTTTGTGTGTTTGCGTAAAAACAAACCGCACATACACACACACACGTATATAAAATACATTTACATATGTCTCTCTTTTTTCTCTCTTTGTATATATACAAACACATATACACATACAAATAAGTAGGAATGTATATATATAATCAGTCGATAGGTATATAAAACGGTGTTCTTTGTCAGAAGCGTTTGTCGAAGCTCCATGCTGCACTGTCTTCTCGTTCTGCTCATTGTATTTGCGGATGAACATTTCTAGTGGAGTAAACCATTGGCTGATTAAAAGAACTTTTTTTGGAAAATTAAAGTCATCGCACTTGCCAACTGCACTGAGTAGAAGTCGATTTGAAGAGATTCTTTTGGTAGCTAAACCAATGGAATTGAAGCTTATTCCGTTGCTTCTTCTGCTTGATGGATGTCTTTGCGGTGTGCTCCAAGGTTCGTTTTGGTTTAATGAAGCGATTCGTATGTGATATATTAGCTTTTCTTGCCCAAAGATGAACAAATATCTTTTTTTTATAAGTAATTCATAAAACATTAAGCCAAATTCTTTGATTTGAGTTTGCTTAGTTTTTTCTTGGACCCATTTTTCTCATCTTTTAATTTGTTTTCTGACTTTTTAATCTAACTTTGTTTATCCACCCAAATGAACAAAGTAGGAGAACAGAAAAAGAGTGTAAGAAATGAAATAAATGAAACTATTATTACTAACAATAAATCCAAATTATAAAAAATTGAATTAATTTTTAATCGAAAATCGATAACTAATAAAAAACTGAAGAAAACGGTTTGAAGACGGCTCAAGAGCACTCACAATAGGTAAGTTCTCTGAAGCATCATTCGTAACACGACAGTCGATTCAGACTCGAAATTTAAAGAATCATCCTCATCATCATCATTATTATCTTCATCATCATCTTCACCATCATCATCATTATTATCTTCATCATCATCTTCACCATCATCATCATATCATTTGTCCATTCATCATCATCTTCTCTTCTGTTATCAACAGCGGTATTCTTATCACGTTTTAATTCTTCGAAACCTGATCTTATCATCTCCGTCGGTTTCTTCCTGAATCTCCAACTCTAAGAGAAAGTTTACTCAACTTTCCATTTTCTTTTACTATAGAATTTTATTAATATTGAGACTAATTGAGAGTATTTAGTTCCAAATACAAAATTAAAGTTTAATTATTTTTCTTTTTGATTTCTCGGTTGAACTTCGTTTAAGTGCAGTGAACAACCAATGCTCCACCAAGGCTCCCTTGAAAGTAACTCCGTTATTTCGCTTCTCTGGCAAGACTAAGAGCTTCTAATTATTGCACAGTCAAAGCATAGTCAGCTGTTTCCGAATGTCTGTTCGTTCGTATTTGTGTGCGTGCGTGCGTGCGCGCGTGTGTGTGTGTTTGTTTTTGTGTGTGTGTGTGTTTGTTTGTTTGTGTGTGTGTTTGTTTGTTTGTGTGTGTGTGTGTCCAATATAAAAACTAATTTTAAATTATTAAATTGATGTTTCAAAGATAAAATTGCAAGAGAAATTAAAAAATTGTCATTGAAAACAGTCAAAATATCTTAAGGAAGAGACTGCATCGCTTTTTTTTTCTTTAGTTTTCACTCGTTTTATTAAGATTTTTAACTTTTTAGAGTTTGCCACTCACGTAAACACAGTTCATCAACTGCCATTTCCTAGTTTCGCATCTTCAAAGTCAAAATAAAGGCTGCGTAGAAATTCTCAAAGTACCCAATTCCGTTGATTAAATTCGCCACTTTTCAAAGCGAAGACTATTCACATCTTTTATAGAATCGTATTCTTCATTACATCAACACTGCTTTCTTGTAGCTTTACTATTTTTTATCTAAAATTTCTCGAGTTTCAATTGTTCAAATAGGCGCATGCACGCTCACCTCGAACCTCCCATGCCGATATTTCAGCGACGAAAAATGGAAAATTCGTCTGGTCACTTGTTGTGGAAATTGAAAGATTTTATCGACGATTCTCCGAAATGTCCACACTCTGCGTCAACTCTGAATAGCGGTTGTGATAGTAGTTTTGAATTCCCCTAACTTGAAAAATATTCAATGAATCTTTTGTTTGAAAAAGCTCAATTTGAATTCAAGTCTTTTCTCTTTTACATATTCGCTTCCAATGCAATGACTGGAATATTAATTTTTCCCAATTAGTCCATGATGAATATTTATGTGAAGAAGATCATGTCAATGAAACTATCTTTAATGTTATCGATGATGATGATGATGATGATAATGATGATGATAATGATGATGATAATGATGATGATAATGATGATGATAATGGTGATGATGATGATCATGATGGTGATGATGATGATGATGATGATGATGATAACCCTCTCAGGTTGAGATGCAGGAGATAAGTTGCTGGTTTATATAACACTTTAAAGTGTCAAAATAGCCATAACAATAAATCAAGAAGACAATAAGAAGAGAAGACAATGTGTTCTCAGCATGACCAAATGCCTATATTAATTTATTATTAAATAGTTGTGATGGAAACTCGTATTTCGATAATAAAATAATAATAAATGAATAGGATAACGCGAAAAAGTTACTATCCAAGATACTGAAATAAGTGAGAGAGTTAATAAGGGTTGAACATTAAATTGACAATTCGGGATACTGGCATTGTAACCGAGTTGACTAGAGTTGACAATCCAAGTGCAAGCTATATTGCTCGTTGCTTCACAAAAGGAGAAAAGAAACTTTGACATCATGAGACAACAGACACACAAGGCTGAAGCAATCTGCGACCACCACAACCACAAAAACCACCACAACCACAACAACCACAAAAACCACAACAACCACAACCACCACAAAAACCACAACAACCACCACAACCACCACAACCACCACAACAACCATCACAACCACAACAACCACAACCACACCGCATTCTACATTGCTTGCGCTTCAACGAAAAATGCTTCAAACCAGGATATTGCCTCCTCGCTCTCCCATTGTTCCCATCGCTACAACGTGAAACTGTCAAGTGAGAATAATACAAACTCAAGGACCTGCAAGAACCCTTCTTGGAACTTTCAAAATAAAACTTCCATTCTGCTCTTCCTTTTCTTCTGCGTCAACACAACCTTCTCTGTGGACCTCTGTGAGACCTTTTTGTTTTACTAAATATAAAACCATTAACACCAAAAATTAATTAGGTTAAAATCTAATTAATTTTCTTTATATTTCACAGTTTCTTTAATTTAAATATATTTTTTTAAAAAGTACTTTAGATTTAAATTTATTATTTTCCTTCAAAGTACTTTAGATTAAAATTTATTTTTTTCTTTTTAAATAAATGTAATGACTTTTATAAATTAAGAATTATTCCCATTTATTGAGGATAACGTGGTTTGCTGGTATTTGTAGTTGCCTAAGTTATTCTGAGATTGCATTACCGTCTGACTAGCTAATGAATCCTAATCGAATCAGCTTTTTTTCATCTCATTAGCAGATTGCCTCCCATCAAATCTCCACTCATCTTGTGCGCAGCTTTCTTCAATTTGATTAATTTTTGTTTCGCCCGAATGAACGATCGTGTTCATCGAGGTTGCGGAATTAAGCTAATTTTAGTGTATTGACCCGATCTAGAATTGGCGGATTTGTTATGATTTGATTTTGTTTTTAGGATAATTTGCTAACGAACTCTAAACCTAACGATGTTAAAATTAATATTAGAGAATATGACATTTGAAATATTTAGCTCATATTTTTCTAATTATGATTTGTGTATAGATATAATTAAAGGTATATCTGAACAAAAATAAGAATTAAAAAATTGTCAGCCTATTTTATATTTAAGATGTCCTATTAATATATAAATAATTACAATGCATATCTATTATTCTAATTTAGAAATATTAAATAGCTACATTTCTTCTAAACGGGCACAATTCCTAAACCGGTCGAAACATTTAATCGTAATAATGAATAACTTTTAAATCTTTAAAATTCGGACTTTCACTTTTTCGTATACTGTCCAGTTATAATTGTTTGTTGAAATCCCTGGACGATTCTACTTTATAATCTTGACTTTTTGGAGTTTCAACGAGAAAACGAAAATATTATTTAAAAGGGTTTCAGTTTTTCAGATAATGTTTTCTTTTTAATTTCAAACTTTTTATTTTTAGAATCTTTCAATCTTCACATTTTCAAACATATTCACTTGTGGGTAATTTTTTGTATTTTTGCAAATATTAGAAAAAATATTTTATACAGTTTTCATAACTTTAAATATTTTTCATCTTTATGTTCTTACAATTATTAATATTATTTTCATTTATTTATTTTATTATTCAAAAACTATTTAGTTTTCGAGTATACATCATCTTCGTTTGAAAGCTTCACAACTTGATGGAATCATCTCAACTTCGAATTAATCTCATCTCTGACTGATCAAAACCGTTAATCATCCATCTTCTGACTAATCATTTGCAATCCCTTCATCCGCCTATTAAAAATTAAACTTTTCATTCATAATTTATGATTTTTAATTTTGTTTGTTTCATGCTTAATTATTTTTTTCCATTTATCTATCTTTTTCTTTTTTTCTTCTTTATGCGATCTCCATCATATGCGTTCATAAATTCTTTTTCTATCTCATCTCTCACTCATCTATCAATCCATTTCAGACATATGCCAATAAATAACTAATGCTCCTTCGACCACCACCACCATCAGCCCGCCAAATGCCTATCTTCTGTCTTCTCCAATAATCCATCTTTTTGCAGATTTCTGAAGAATTCGAAATAAAAGTTATTATATATCAAAACATAATTATGTATAAATTTGGAATAATGGTTAAAAAGGTATTTTAAAAATAAGTTATCACGATGTTTATTTTTCTGTCCGAGTTTATAAAAACAAGATTCGTCAATCCATTATCTCAAACATTCAAGAAATGTTACAGAAAACATTCAATTAAAACGTTGCTAGCAGAAAATGAAAGATTTTCGAATTGAAAAGAAGTTTCATAGAATGTTTCCACAGAAAACAATGGAAGCCTCAGGAGAACATTTGAAAAAAGAAACAAAATCTAAAATTTCGCAAACTTGAGCTTACAAAAATCATTTTACTTTTTCTTCCTTTTCATCTATTTTCTTCTTCATCATCATCATTATAATCATCATCGTTACCTTTACAATCAATATCATAACCATGCCACTACCAACAGCACCAGGCCACCATCAGTATCATCATCACAACCACCATCATCATCATCATAACATCAAAGAACTTTTAAAAGCTTCCTGTTAAGCTGATCTCACCTTTGTATCATCTCAAGACAGGCTCACTCATCTATCCATCTACTCATCTATCTATCTACTCATTCATCCATTTTCTCATCCATCTATCCACTCATCCATTTATTTACTCATCCATCTCCCATCCATCCAAACCTCTGCCTTCTTTCTTTGTCCCCATCCTTTCATCCACCTATCCATTTGTATAAATATTAGGGAATTTTATTCATGGATTCATTCATCCACACATCTGCCATGCATTCTTTCACACATCCATCCATCTACTCATTCATGCACCTTTCTGTCCATGCACAAACTCCGTCTACTCATCCATCCATCTTTCTGTCCATGCACAAACTCCATCTACTCATCCATCCATCTTTCTGTCCATGCACAAACTCCGTCTACTCATCCAGTCATCAGTATCTATTCATCCATCTATCTTTCCCATCCCACTAAACTTCATCCCGTATACAGCTATTTAAAAACTACAGAAAAGTCTGCATGGCAACGTGAACTTGATTTTGTTTCATATAGCCCATTATTTTGAATAGACTTTTAATGCTTTTTTCATAATTACTTTTTTCACATTCTTGAAATCTTGACGCCCCCTTCATTTTATTTTTCATTCCCTTAATTACTTTTTATTTACTTTTTTTCCATAACTTTAACTTTTTCTGGCACATATTTTTTCTTTCACTAAACTTTATATTTTGCCAGCTTGAATTCTTCATTCATAACTCATGAAATATATAACGAGTTAGTAATGGGAGGATTCATTGGCACCTGGAACGAATAAAACTCTACCTCAACATCAATAATATCTCAATTCTACTAACGCCAATCTCAACACTAACACACCTCCACTTCCACAAAAGACATCAGAGTATCTGCTGTCTTTTGCAGTTTCTCTCATCCTGCAGTCCATAATGCTTTGAGAGGCCAATCGTTGTTTTCTTGCTTCACGATTGTTTTTTATCTTCTTTTTCTCAAGGAAAGAATGAAAATATTGTATTAAAAAAAGTATATTTTTTATTTTTATCATGGAGGTGTACAATTGAAGATGAGTACTGTTGAGTAATAAAAAAAGAAAAAACTCATTTGAAAATGTGACTCAGCATTGAATGCTGGCAGCAAGTCTGCAAAAACTGCCCGTATCTAATTAGTCTTTGATGCACTCAGGTGTGTTTGTGTCATAAACTAGCAGCAGCACTACTACTTCTACTATTACTACTACTACTACTATTACTACTACTACTACTACTACTACTACTACTACTACTACTACTACTACTACTACTACTACTACTACTACTACTACTACTACTACTACTACTATTACTACTACTACTACTACTACTACTACTACTACTACTACTACTACTACTACTACTACTACTACTACTACTACTACTACTACTACTACTACTACTACTACTACTACCACTCATCTCCCATCAACCCCCCTCTCTCAGCCACATGTGACCAGCCGCTGGGCATGCAGGACAACCTCATTCCTGACTCAGCCCTCAGTGCTTCATCCTCTTCCGATCAGTCTCTCTTGCCACAATTTGCAAGGTGCTTGTTCGTGCTTGTTGGTGTGGATATAGTGATATTTAGAGGCTTGTGAGGTGGTTGGTGGTTGATGCTGTGATCTTTAAGCGCTTGTGAGGTGGCTAGTTCAATGATTTTCAAGCGGTTATTGCATTGATTGATTGGAAAAGGCAGATTACAAAAATTATTTTATTGTTTAGCAAATTATTTTAAACAATTTTTTGTAGAAAAGAAGTATATAGAAAAAAATAAGGAATACTAGTAATGAGCGAGTCTCTTCGAGGGGTTTGATGCAAAATATGCTGTAGACTGCTTTTCTTCAACTAACGCATTAAGTTACATCCGGTCCAGAATGACTCAAGAACCCACAAATCCCGAACAAAAGTCGATCACCGTTAATTTCACGCTTAGCTAACTGCAAGAATTTAAAAAGAGTCTTGAGTGATACTGCGTGAAATAGTGACCATTGTGTTTGAAATTTTTTTTTAAGTTTAAAATTAAGAAGAGCGTTAATTTGGATTTCAAAGAGATTTAAAAGAGAAGTGAAGAGAAAAAGTTGGAAATGAGATATCTCAAAAGTCTTTCTAGAAACATGGACCCTGCTCTGTTTCAACGTAAATTCTCTTAGTTTCTCGTTATTTTTGTGAATTTGAATGTATCCACTGTAAGATCTAAGTTCTTGTTGTAAATTACGTTTTGTAAACTTTTTACTCTTTTTCCAAGAAAGTCTTTCGAGAAGCCCAATTCGAAACCCAATAAAGTTCTATTGTTGAAGGCAAAGATTTGAATCTCATCTAACCTCATTTTATGAGTGGTTGGGTGTTTATGTGTGTCTAATGTGTGTGTGTGTATGTATGTGTGTGTGTGTGTGTGTGTGTGTGTGTGTGTGTGTGTGTGTGTGTGTGTGTGTGTGTGTGTGTGTGTGTGTGTGTGTGTGTGTGTGTGTGTGTGTGTGTGTGTGTGTAAAGTGTGTTTGTTTGTATGCTTGGATCGTTTTCTAGGTTCTGATATATTGACCCATAACAGCATCACTATTAGTGTCTGTCATAACATTATAATAAATTGTGTGTGTGCGTGTTTGTCTGACCGTTTGTATGTCCGTGTTTTTCTGATCGTTTATGTGTGTGTATGTTTAGGTGTGTGGGCGTGTGTGTATAATCTTTTAAACAGTTGAATATATATTTTATTTTTCAAAACTATTATTGGGGTTCCCATAAAAATATGTTTACCATTTTTTACATACTATTTTAAGTTATATTTTCAATACATAGACAAGCTTGCAACAAACATAACACATACACAATTAGGCAAAAAAAATACATAAAACACACATAAACAAACAAAAAACACAGATACTCAAACATAAACAAAAAACAATAAAAAAATCACATATACACAAACACAAACACACAACCAAATAAACACATATATACAACCCACAACATAAAATTTATTAACCTTCAATCCATCTTTCTTTCACTCTTTTCTCATCCATCCATCCATACATCCATCCATTCATCCATCCATACATCCATTCATCCATACATCCATCCATCCATCCATCCATACATCCATTCATCCATACATCCATCCATCTATCCATCCATCCATCCATCCATTCATTCATACATCCATTCATCCATACATCCATCCATCCATCTATCCATCCATCCATCCATCCATTCATTCATTCGTCGAAACTTTGGTCCCAACAACTCGCGAAGGTGTTTTACTCGGCCCTGGACACTGCAGTCATTAGGATGCACCGGCAGTTTCCACCAGAGAAGATAATACTTTCCCACCACGCATGCACGCATCGTTGAGTTCCTTCGAGATTCAGCTTTGAAAAACGTGAAATAATAAAATAAAAATCTCAATTATTCTGATGGTTTCAAACTGACCTACACCACCAATGCTAAAAGTGAATGCGTTTGAATATCTGCGACGCCGTTGTTTTCGCATTTAATTTGAAATTCACTTGAATTTGAATTATAATTTTTAAATTGAAGTTAGAATAGAAGTTTTAAAATTAAAAATTAAAGTTTAGTTTTAAATGAAAATCCTGGTGCTTTCGACTCTCCTAATGTGGTCTCAAGCTCGTTCAGGTTAACGCCACGTTTAAAAAAAACAATAAAAAATAAATAAAATGTCAGTTTTGTATAGCGCCTGGGCACGCAACTGAAGCGCCACTCACACGACATAAGTCGTGAAACACCGCATCATATACACTTGGTATATGATAGCTCACGGTTGGCTGTACAGGGATTCGAACTGGCGACCTTTAAGTTGCAGGTCTAACGACTTACCATCTAAGCCAACCCGCTCGCCAATAGGTGAAAGAGTAGGAATTAAACAATACAGGAATTAAAAAAAAAACTCGACGGCTTGGATAATGGATAAAATCAAACTGAAGTTAAATTTAATTAGTAGTTTCTCATAAAGTACCATCAGATGATGCGAAAGAAACAAAAAAAAGTAAAGATGATCAATAAAGTAATCAACTAATCTACTAATCAACTAAACAAATAATCAACATAAAGTAACGAAGCCTAGGTTTGAGACCAGAAGTTTTTATGATATTCATTTCAAGAGACGCTTTTGCTTCTTTTATATCTTGAACATGGGAAGTTCACAGCTTGTATCTAAACACGCCTCACTGCATCATTCTCTTGTCGATGTTTGCATTTGCGTCATCACTCAGATCCATCTTTTCTTTTTCTCATTATTTGTTATCATCATACTATCTTTATAATTATAATTATTTTATTTTAACATTTTTATTATTTCTATCTCTCCATCATCGTTATCATCACCACCCTTCAGATGAATGGTGCATGCAAATCTCATTTTATTAGTCCAGATTAACTGTTCATTAATCATTCCATCATCTATGATAAAGGGTGTGTGTGTGTGTGTGTGTGTGTGTGTGTGTGTGTGTGTGTGTGTGTGTGTGTGTGTGTGTGTGTGTGTATGTATGTATGTATGTGTAGGTGTATATGTGTATGTAGGTGTATATGTGTATGTAGGTGAAGGTATGTACATGTTTATGGATTTAATCAAATTTTACACATTAACAAAATTAAATTGTTAGTTTCCTTTTTCAGCTCTTTGTTCAGTTTATGAAATGCAAAATTATAAATCAAATAAATAAAAAAAGAATGAATATTTAAATCATTCGCGATGACACCTCGAATTAATTCCTAATAAATAAGTTAATCAAATTAAAGACTATCTTGCATTCGTCACTAGCATGCTTTTAATAATATAAATAATTAATCAAACTTTTGCAAATTTTAATTAAATTATAAGCATACAATACCATGCAAGTACATACAATACCATGCAATTACATACAATACCATGCAATTACATACAATAACATGCAATAACATACAATACCATGCAATTGCATACAATACCATGCAATGAAATAAAATCTTACCATACAAAATCATACCATCATAACATACAATATCATATAACCATGAACACACAATATCATAAATACCAAACAACAACACATAATACCCTACAATATCATACAAAACCATGTAATACCATGCAATAAAATACAATTTCATACAATACCACACCATGCAAACATTGCATACAATACCATACAATCAAAATGAAATCAAATAGTAATACCATACAATCATAACATGCAATACCATACAATCAAAAACTTTCAAGGACGGACTTAATCAACTTCAACGAACCTTCTTCGCGTACATTGCATTATTACCTATAAAGTGCAACTTAAGATTTACGGGACTTTTAAAAAACCAAATTATTTATATCAATTTACGAAATAGAGTCAAAAGACTTGAAGATTTGAAAACTTTTCAATGGTGCTAATAGATAATAATCATCATCATCATCCTCATCATCAAGATCATCATAATCATAATCATCATCACCATTATTATTACAACAACCAACTGGGTATGTAGACACATAAACAACTTTCACGCATAAACCAAAAAACCTAAAGGGCCACAAGAAGACATTTAGGCGCATGCGAAAACAGACGTACTCACGTGCATACACACATGTACACACATATGAACACACATGTACACACATATATACACACATATACACACACATATAAACACACAAGAAAACACATGCACACACATGAAGCACACATAAACACACACATGCCAACACATGAATTGTAATACTAAACAGACACACGGTCAAACACTCAATATGTTTTTACACACGGAAACGCAGGCAAGTTTGAATGAAACCCCGAACCAACTGTTAGATAAAGGATGCCGGAACCAAATAAGTGTTTAACGCACACATAAACAGATACAAACCCAGAGAGTTACTCACAAACAATTATAACATTACAAACACACACACACATAAAAAAGACAATCACACAACCCACAAAAATACAATAATACAAACACAAACATAATAATCCATTCCAAACACACATATACAAACCCATACAAACACCTTCAAGCCTATCTTCACAAGCAGCTGCGTTTCCACATAATCGCCATGTAAAGTCCACCACTCTGCACGAAAATTATTGTATATTCTACTTTTTGAAACTAGTCTAAACTTCAATACAATAAAGCTCAATTTAATAAAATTAAATATAACTAAAAATATTATTAACGTGTCGTTAAATGAGTGAGTTTCAAGTCTTTAATTCGAATTAATTTTTACAATGTGCCGATAAAACAATATACAAGGTGGTACCTAAAGAAAGCTTGGGATATTTTGTGATTTATTGTGCACCAGCAATTTTATATCTTAAAGTCAGTTGTTGTTTCCCGTCACTTTAAAAATACTCAAAATGTACGATGCAGCCAGTGTTCGAAGTTGCCAACAGCACCCTCAGAAGACGTAGATTTTAAAACTCAGACACAAGAAAGAGCATTGTTATTATCGCCGCTCCCGTAAATAAAAGAACTGAACGCTATCTATTTCGAGCGGAGGAAACGCCGTCTGATCTGGGAAGCGATGAAAGGAGTGGAGCCGAGGAGGATTATGTTCAAGGATTATTAATGGAGGAGGAAGTAGAAGGTTTAGTGCGGTGGAAAGTGAAAAAGGGTCGGGAAATTGAATGACAGTTTGAAAACATATGTGTCATTAAGTATAAGAAAATGCTGTAATTTGAATATAAAAGGGAAGGTCATGTCTGGGTCCATGCGTTCTGTTTATTGTCTTGGAAAATGGCTCCAATGCTTCATCAAAATGTCAAGGAAACTCAACAAAAAATCTCATTTTCACGCTCTTATACTACCACTAAATCTACACACACCACTTTCATTATCACCTTCTTTACCATCTCCACTATCATCCCCACAACCACCATTATCACCCACACTTAAATAGTAAAATGATGCAATCATCCTACCACACTACAACTTCTTCATCCCAAAAAACCCCTACATCCACCAAAAAACCACAACATCCACCAAAAAACCACTACATCCACCAAAAAACATCTACATCCACCAAAAAACTTCTACATCCACCAAAAAACCACTACATCCACCAAAAAACCCATTACATCCACCAAAAAACCACTTAAACAGAATCCGAACAGAGCTGGGCACTGGGGCTTGGTGTGCAGGGCAGTCTTCTGCGGTTACTGGTGTTGGTGGTGGCTCAGAGTGGCTGGAGGTCGACATGGGAGGAATGATGGCGGTCACCATGGTGGAAACTCAAGGCAGATATGCCAATGGCAAGGTAGATGTTTGCTTGTTTGTTGGATTAAGGTTGAGGTTGGGTGAGATTTTGGTCTAATTGTGTTTTATGAGTGTTGGTTAGAAATAAGATTTTGCATTGTTACAAACTTTGAAATACTATACATTGTATGCTGGCAGGCATTAAAAACCGTTTTCATTTTTTACTCAACTGGTAGACTTCTTTTCTATTGGTTTAATTTAGGTGATGCTATCTTCTTCAAATAAATATTTTAAAGCTTCAGAAATTCATTTGGCAAGTTTTGGCCTACTTGACGAACTGTGAGCAATAAAAATCTTTAAAAATCGTAAGAAGTTTTAGAACTATTTAAGTCAACCCAGAGAACATTTTTGACAACCACCATGAAGCATCACGTTGCCTTACGCTACATAACGCAGACAATATTAGCGACTCTAAGGTTTAAGGCGCGTATTTGACAGATTTGGTGCTTTTAAAGACTTTACCATCCCACACTATCGCCAGCTTTTTGAAGTTAATTCGCATACGAATATTCGAGGCGAAAACAGTGAGTAAGAAAAAGCAGATTGCACATTGCACAGTGTTCCACCCTTGGAACATCTGATCAAGCCTCCACTTGACCATCTCGATTGATTTGTCCTTGCTGAACTAACGAACAAACTGAGATATCATTAGGGAGGCAACAAGACAAAGCACAGAATCGATTGCAATCGTGAGACGCGTCATTTTGGTTGTGTGGAGGAGGAATTATGGAGGTAATAAGCTGGAGAGTGTAATTGGTGGTTTGGAGAGAATTTATGTCTTGTCTATTGTAAATGTGTTGTTGATGTGTGGTTTAGTTGGTGTGATTGTTATGTTGGTATTTTTTGTTTGTTTTTGATGTGTTTGCTAGTGATTTTTTAAATGTTTTTCATGTGGTTAGTATGCTTGTTATGTTGTTGACATTGTTTGTTGGTGATGTTGTTTTTGTCGGTGTGTTTTTTATAGTGTTGATGTCAGTGTGTTTTTTATGTGGCTGCTGGTGTAGTTTCTATGGCGCTGTGAAGGGTCCCACTGTGGTTCCACTCTCTGAAACGGAACAGAGTGCTTTATGGAGCTATCCAACTTGGGATTAATTTCGGGAATCCATTTCATTGATTGGGTTTGCACATCATCCAAACAGCCTGAGCTTTCAGTTTCTGTTTTTTTTACATTAAAGCGTTTATTTATAAATGAACTTAGTTTATTTATTCGTTCATTAATTCATGCATATTTTTAGCTACTTGATTTTGCTAATTCATCCATCAATCCATCTTTCTATCCACACACTTCTCCATCCATCCATCCATCTATCCATCTATCTATTTATCCATCCATCCATCCATTACTTCCACACATCCATCTATCTATCCATCTATCCATTCATCCATCCATCCATCTATCCTTTCATCCTTCTATCCATTTATCCATCCATTCATCCATCCATTCATCCATCCATTCATCCATTCATCCATCCATCCATCTTTCCATCCATCCATCTATCCATTCATCCATCCATCCATCTATCCATTCATCCATCCATTTTTCTTTCCATCCATCCATCTATCCATTCATCCATTCATCCATCTTTCCATCCATCCATCTATCTATTCATCCATCCATCCATCCATCCATCTTTCCATCCATCCATCCATCCATCCATCCATCTATCCATCCATCCATCTATACATTCATCATCTTTTCATTTATTCATTTCCATTCAACCATATATTTATCCAATTTTTCTTTTATCCATCCATCTTTCCATCCTTTCTTAATTTTTTTTGCTAAGAAACTGTAATGGCATTCGAAGCCTCAGATGACGTTTTGTCGTTGATTAAATTTATTTTCACTTTAAAAATAGTTAAATTTAACGGTTCTGATGATGATTTTTTAACGTTGATATTCCTTATGAAGAGTGATAGACGTGATGATGATGATGGTGATAATCGTGGTGATGCCGTTTATGATTCGACAAGAAAAATGAACAAAGTGTGTTTGAGGAGGAAAGAAAGAAAAACTTCGTTAACGTCGAGATAAAAAATCTTTAATGAAAACAAACATGAGAATGATGGCAGTGCTTGTGAAGATCCCAAATGAATGATTTTTGAGTGGTGTGAAGCGGAAAGCTTTTTGATTTCACTCACTATTTCATCATCACCAATCGTTCATTCCTATCATCATCATTTTTTATAACCATTATTATCACCTACACCATCATCATCATCAACATCATCATCCACATCATCATCAACATCATCATCAACATCATCATCAACATCATCATCAACATCATCATCAACATCATCATCAACATCATCATCAACATCATCATCAACATCATCATCAACATCATCATCAACATCATCATCAACATCATCATCAACATCATCATCAACATCATCATCAACATCATCATCAACATCATCATCAACATCATCATCAACATCATCATCAACATCATCATCAACATCATCATCAACATCATCATCAACATCATCATCAACATCATCATCAACATCATCATCAACATCATCATCAACATCATCATCAACATCATCATCAACATCATCATCAACATCATCATCAACATTAAAAAAATTATATTTCAAAACTTAATATTTCAAATATTATATATTATTATATAAAAAAAACTTGGATTTAATTATTAATATTATTATTTAGATATAATTTTCTTATTTATTTTCTTCTTTTCTGATTTGATTCCACTTGGCCACAGGGTCTCGAGTACACAGAGAGATACCGTCTGGAGTACCAGAGGAGTGAGGCTCATGCGTGGAGAAGGTACCGAAACAAGAAAGATGAAGAAGTGGGTGGCTGTTTGTTTTGGCTTTTGATGCTTTCTGGTTGCATTTACTAAATGATATTTTGTAAAATTCAAGAATATAATGGTGAACGAATTAATAAATAAAAAAATTACGCGAAAATGATTACTTGTCGATCATAAAGTTTAATTACGTTATTTCGTCTTGAGGTATTTCTGTTTTTTTGTTTTTATTATAGATTTATAAACAATTAAGTTTTATTTTGAAGACAATTTAATTTTTAATTTTAATTAAAAATATTTTAAAACATGGAAAACGAAACCCGGAAAAGTGATGAATACTAAATTCATTTTAAAAATAATGTCAAAAATATATATTTGACATTTGTTTGTTTTCAAGTAGAGACATTGAGTGATTTCCAATGCATAGCAGGCGTGAAATGTATGCAAGTCCTTACATTATTAAACTTGGCAAAATTTTGAGAAAAAAAGTTAAATTTTCAAATTTAATAACAGAATTAACTTTTCAACTATTCAAATGCATTTAAAAGTTTTAAAGCAACATATATATTTAACTTGTAAGTTGAAACTAACGCGGATAAATGGTTGTTAGTGTAGAAGCAGGAAATGATAAATGCTGACAAAGAGTGCTGACAAACACACAGCAAGCACTGGCCAGCCTCCATCCATCTCTGACACTAACACATGAACCTGTCAAGACACACAACCCTCTATTGTACTTTCTCTCTTCTTTACTGTTGCCTTTCTAAACATCTATGGAGCGTGTCTTAGGGCAAAAAGATGGTTAACACACATAAAAACACAAAAACATGCAAGCATACACACACATACTCAAACACACACACACACACACACACACACACACACACACACACACACACACACACACACACACACACACACACACACACACAAACACATATAAAACAACATACACGCAAATTAAACGCACACACAGACGCACACACACACACATGCAAACACACAAAAACATATACACACGCATACATCTATACACACCCACACAAACACACACACACACACAAACGTGATACCACACGTGTCATTAACCTTTCTGACCCCACCTCACCTTTCCCAACGTATGCATATATCTCAACGAACCAACACATAATAAAATATTTAACAAATCTATTTAAAAACTTTATTTTCTTTTATGAAAGATAGGGAAAATGCACATATTATTTTTTCACAATGAATTTCAAATGTGTTTTTAAATAAAACTTTGAAAATTTTAACTGCAATTTGAATAGTAATTTACCAAATCATCAAACAAAGGGAATTATTATTTTTATTATTATTAAACAAAAACATTTTCCAATAGAGACAAACAAGTGATTCAAGCACGTTCTTTCGGAATTTAATTTGAAAATCTCGTAGTATTTGATTTGCTATTGTGTTTTCCATTGTGAAAATTCAAAGACATTTTTTTATTTAAAAACTTGAAACAATTTTTTGCATACACAATTGGTTTTAAATATTTTTTAACTACGAAATTTAATAAAGTTTTTTATAGTAGTAGTATTTAGTAGTAGTAGTATTTATAGTGCCTTTGTCTCGACACTTCAAATCTTTTTCTTCATCTCCCCCTTTCTCTCCTCTCCCTCTGTCTCCAGATTGCTCCCACACTTCTCAGCACCACTTCTTCCATCCTCCGATCCTCTTCCTGGTAACCAAGGACCCCTTCCATCGGGTCCTGTTTTCCACGCTCCCTTCTCCAAACCGTCAGCCATTCTTCTCTCCACTCTTCATACAACCCACACTCCAGCAAAACGTGCCTCTCATTCTCTTCCTTCCCACAAACACACTTCCTATCCTCCTTCTCATACTTCCAGCGCACAATTTCATTATTCCTTACCGTCAAGCTATCCCCCCTACACATCATCCTAACTTTTGCTCCATCTGAACCATCTACATATTTTTCCAACTTCCTGCTTTCTGACCTCTCCTCACGGTATCTTCTCAATCTTTCACTTTCCTGTATTTTATTTCCCCATTCCTCCCTTCCTTTTTGTTGGATTCTCTTCACCAGCTCCCTTTCCCCCATCCCTCCGACCTCTCTTTCTGAAACGCCCATCATAAACACTCTTGCTCGTGCGCCTTTTCCTCCACGTACCATTCTGCTCATAACCTCCACATCCAATTTTTTTCCTAAGTTGGCTACACCTCTCCACCATTTAGATTTCTTACCTATCTCCTCTACACATGCTCTACCTACTCTTCCTACTATATCTTTCCCCTCTAATGTCCTAATCATAAAGTCTCTCATGACCTTAGCCTCTCTTTCCCAGAATGTACTCCAGGCTGTTTCACCATGTACTACGACATTTCTTACGCTAGTCTCTACCCCCCATATCCATCTCCCAAACTTAGTCTGCAAAACCTCTAACTTCTTTCTTTCCTTAGCTGACCAACCAACTGCTGCAACCCCATACATTATCTTTCCTACAACCAAGCTTTTCCATGCCTCCCTGCCCATGATAAAACGACTTCCCGATCTTTTTGCTCCATATTTTACCATGCCGGTTAGACTTCCAACGTTTCTCATCATTTCACCAAATTGATAAATCCCTCCTTTTTTTCCCCCTTTAAGCTTTAATCCTAAATACCTTACCTCATCACATTTTCTTATGGTCCTACCTCTAATTACCCATTCTTGACATCCTTCCATACTTGTATTACCAACCAGTTCCACAACTTTAGATTTCTCTTCATTCAGTTTCATTCCATATTCCTCTAACACCTTCAGTACATCCTCTAACACTATTTTCATATTATCTTCGTTTTCCGCCGTCACTAGGATGTCGTCAGCATAAAGCATTCCTCCAAACCTCCACTCTTTCTTACTATCTTCCCTACCCATTTGATTGTGTACTTTCATCACTACCCCGGCTCGATGGTTATCCAGAACCGCTGCCACATCCCTACTGTATAGATTGAAGAGGATTGGAGATAAAAAACAACCCTGTCTAACTCCACTTGTGCACGTAACCCATTCTGTCTCCAAGTCCCCCAACACAAATCTCACTTTGTAATAAATTAATTTATATATATAAAAACACAGAAGCTATTAGCTGTTTGCCTGCAGTCTGGAATCGTATCTTAACGTTGTCACTGCTATCAGTCTCCAATGAATCTTTTCATTAATGGACCCGTGCACGTGTGTGTATGTGTGCACGTGTGTGTGTGTGTTTGTGTGTGTGTGTGTGTGTGTGTGTGTGTGTGTGTGTGTGTGTGTGTGTGTGTGTGTGTGTGTGTGTGTGTGTGTGTGTGAGTGTGTGTGTGTGTGTGTTCGTGTGTCTATATAAATATATGTGTGTGTATGTGTTTTTGTGTGAATATAAATGTGTATGTGTGAGAGTGTATGTGTATGTTTGTGTGTGTATACATATGTGTGTATTTGTTGTGTGTGTATCTGTGTGTATCTGTGTGTTTGTGTGACTGTTGTATCTATGTCTTTATAACTAAATGTCCTTAATTTAATTCATTCTGTTCACATGTGAGTTTGTATACATGTGAGTCAGACAGTTCGTAATCAATGTTGTTCGATCGCCTGGCAGTGTTGCTTTACGGGCAGATAGGGCAGCAGAAGACGTAGATTGATAGGACACTCTCGAACAGATCTTGTCCAGACACGACAGCATCAGAAAGACATCACTCTTTTGCAGAATGTCGCATTACGCATATTCCTCCCCCTAAAACATTAATATTTATTTGTGTATATACTAATTGTTCACGTATAGTTATTTTTTCAATATATTATAATTATCATTATATAATTTTATTTTTCAAATATATTACTTATTTACATATTAAGTTAACGTTTCACTATAGATTTAAATGATTCATATACAATCAAATTGATTCTTTAGCAATCCATTTTTCGTCGTAATATAATAATTCTCTCTTTAATCCATCAATCTAATCACTCTTTATCATCATATCTATTTTTTCCACCTCTTCATTCATCCATTCACTAATCAATCTATATTCTCCTACATCCACTCACTCATCCCTCTATTCACTAATCCATACATCCACTCTTCTATTAACTTATTCATCCATCCATCAATCCATTCATCCTTCCATCCACTCATCCATCTATCTATTCATCAAGCTTCAATAAACCACACGACCAATCTGACAAGACACACACAGACACACACACATACACACACACACACACACACACACACACACACACACACACACACACACACACACACACACACACACACACACACACACACACACACACACACACACACACACACACACACACACACACACACACACACACACACACACACACACACACACACATGCAAACACACACACACACACACACACACACACACACACACACACACACACACACACACACACACACACGTGGACCAATCTTCGGTTCTTATCGTGAATGTATGGCATTGCATGGATGCATGATCTGCCTCTACATCATCAATCTCGGAAGCAGCCCATCAATCCATCCTTGCCAGATTCATCTGTCCTGATTGAATACTGAGTTTTTTGTTGAGTACTGGTGATGGGTGTTTCATTCAGTGGATTAGATTATCGTATAAAAAGCCAAAGAGTGTTTTGGAGGTGGCTGAGAAAAAGCAGAGTTTACCTTGGCGTTCCATCTTGTTTTTTGGCATTTTACAACACGCGAAAATTATATTTATGAGTTATGTCCATGACTGAAAAGTTTATATCTTTCCAGGCACATAACTTTCAAAAGTATCCCAACCTTAAAGTTTTTATTTTTCGAAAGCATTCCAACATTTTTGTTATTTTTTCAAAACTGCCGAAGCATCAAAGAACGTTTTTGAAGGAGATTTATGGGAGAAAATTCTTTTGATAAACTTTGTGTGATTACATTTCCGAGTTACTTTCAGTTCAAAGTTCAATTTTTGAATTCGGGAGGAGGGGAGCAACGCTGGTTATAAATGAAACCACTCCCCTTCGATGAATAATCAAGAGTTAACAACTTTACGTTGCCTTTCGCATCAGCATTCTCAGCAGGCACTCGACACAATTCAATTGCTTGAGTGTTTGTAAGTGGTGATTAGAGTGGCGAAGAGAGATGCAATTAGGAGAGCTTCTTTATTGGTTGGAGACTCAGAAATGAATTGCAAACCGTTATGATTTCTCAAGACTTGTGAGCCTTTAAAAAGAGAATATTTTTTAAAACTTAAATTTATCTTTTTCATTTTCACATAGTAAATTTTTCTTCTTTTTGAAAGTTTTGTGAAGTTTCCAATTTGAAGTTTGCAAAAAAAACCAGTTTTTAAACTTTTCAAAACTTCTTTTGAAGTTTTTTGAGCCCCTAATCACTATGAAGTTTAAAATTAGGAAAGATTTTCTTTTCATGAAATTATAAATTAATTTATGAAATCATGCATTAATTTATGAAATCATGAATTAATTTATGAAATCATGAATTAATTTATGAAATCATGAATTAATTTATGAAATCATGATTTAATTTATAAAAAAAGAAATACATCTTTCAAACTTGTCAGTCTCCAGTTATCAGTTTCCCGTTGGGGATTTCAAAGACAAAAAACTCACATGAATCGAACATGCCAATCCGACAAACATATTTTGAAAGTTATCGCAAAAAAACATGAATTCTCTAAAATCCTTTGATAAAAATCTAACTGAAAACTAATAAATTTTTTTACAAAACTATAAAAACTTTTTTACATTTTCAAGAAAAACAAAGGAGAATAATGTATAAATGGAATGACTGCTTCGCTACCAGCCTTCCCACGCCATAATCCATCAAGATTTTTTGAAACTAAAAAAATGTTTTTAAAATACGCAAATTTAGATTTATGGAAAAAAATAACATTTGGAAAAACAAGGTTTCCCATTTAAAAATTCGATATACATATATATAATTGAGAACTAAAAGCTTTTTTAGATGCTTTTATGAGGGTTGGACATGTATTTTAATTAAAAGATCCGTGAGGAGATAACCAAAAATCGGTCATAAAAACAAGAAAAGTAGCGATGAATTGGAAGATGGAAAGAAAGAAGAGTGAAATGTTTAAAAAGACCAAAGAATAAAGAAGAGAGATAGAAGGAAAGAGAGCCACTACTGAAGCTGTTAGCCAAAGCAGCTGTTTCAGAGATAATGATTTCAAACAATTTATGGTTTTTGAAGATTATTTTTAATCTTGCAATGAAGCATCGTCTGTTGGAGAATCTTTTTCGCTCTTTCTCAAGCATGCATTGTGTTTTGAAATTAATCCATATGGAGTGAGTTTAAATATATTTCAACGAGGAATTTACACAATAAAGTTTTCTTTATTTGAAGCCTTCAAAAGAATTAGAGTAAAAAACTTCAAAGAAATAAACTGAAGTAAAAGACTCCCTAGAACTGCGTCTCTATTGAAGGGGCCTCTCTCGAGGACGTGAATCTTTTTGCTGATTGCTTTACGACAGTAACCGACCCTAGTCTAAAAAAAAACAATTTCTTAGTACGATTTAGTTTATTTACGGCTACAGAATTCTGAAACTTCTAGGTAAACGGGTAACCGAGTGTGTAACGACTCTCGGCTAGACCAATGGTTAATGGCCTCAGCTTGGAGTGCAAACTATGTCTCATAGGCGGGAAAAAACTTGCAACTTAAATGGTCTAGAAACCCATTCGGGTCATACGCCACTACAACAATTCTCATCATTATTTTCATCTGTTTTTCTTCACAACCTCCTTTCTTCTTTCTTCTTCCTCAATCTTAAGCTCACATAAGAACGCCGTAGTCAAACATACACAGACCAGCTTCACAGAGCAGCATCACTGATGCAGACTCTTTTAACTGCCCTGTCTTTTTTGCGTCGTTTTGTTCCCATTTTTTTTTGATTGTGTTGCTTTTTTCTTCTTTTTTTAATAGTTGTTGCTTTGTTAAGTCTTGTCGTGAATTTATTTCAATTTCGCGACCCACACACACACACACACAAACAAACAAACACACACACACACACAAACATACACACACACACACACACACACAAACACACACATACAAATACACACACACGCGCACACACACACATACACACACACACGCACACACGCACATAACAAACTCATGAATAATTTATGTTTCAGTCTCATTTGAGAATACCCTCCGTGTGAGAACGGCACAAATTCCAGCAACTCTACAGTCAAATATCTAAGAGTTCTTTTTACGGAAAATCTTCTAGAATAACGTTAGGGTTAGATTCATTTATAAAGTAACATTTTGTTATATACTCAAATGGGTCGCAAGTGTTTGGTATTTGCTTTAAAGGAGCATAGAAGCACATGCAGACAAGCTCACAAAGGAGTCCTGCAAGAGATGTGTTTGAGATGCATGCATGTATGTTCGTTTCAGAATATCATGTGACAACTATTTTTATTTATCCCGACCCCAAGTTTTCGGTTGAATAAGATTTTTCAATTCCACAGTAAATACGCATAGAATATTTGGTAGAGTCCATTTATTTCAGTTCGCTTGGTGTGAGGTAATGGAATGCACAGGTGAGGATATAGGTAGGTGCGTGGAAATGGCCTTATAATTAGCATTTGAAAGTGAAACAATTGCAATACTCAACCGGAGACGCAAAACACAATAACACGGAATATTAAAACAATACGTTTTTGTTTGTCGAATGCCTTTCCATTACGAAAGTGTATCTTTGTAACGAATAACTAATGAAGGAGGAGAGAAAAACGTGAAAAACTTTGAAGTTTTGAGAGGGACATTCAATCCTGCTCTTGATGCCACGAACACTCACGCCTGCGTACCTCGCTTACACGCTTGGGAGACGTAAACCGCTCTCTAAGACTTCCTATGTTCGTATTTATGGCAATTTTTATTGTCAGTATCTATAAATATTCATTATTGTCAGTATTTATAAACATTCATTATTGTCAGTATTTATACAGATTTTTTATGGTCAGTATTTAAACGATTTCATATTTCCAGTATTTATTCAGATTTGTTTCGTCAGTTTTTATCTTTTTATTTGTTTCTTTACAATATCGCTTCACTCATTTTTATGTTCTGTGGCTAATCCTTATCATAGTCTTGAAACTCGTTAGGGTTTACGTCACGTTAATAAAATTCGTTTCTGTATTCTTCCCATTTTCGCGAACTGGGTCAAAAGGAAAAATATTTTCTCAAATGTCTTTGGTTTTCGTTATTTTATTTTGGGATTTTCCAAACAATTTCATTATAAACGAGTTAGAGAAGCTCCCAAGGCAGCAGACAAATAGTGCGTTAGGAGAGTTTATTGAAACAAATGGCGAGCTTGTGTGAGGCATTGCTGTCGTTTGCAATGATAAGCATGCTATCGTAGTTTACTTTTATATCTTTTTAAACGGTCATAAAACTGCAATTACGGGCTTATTTCACATAACTTTGAGATTTATTCAAATTGCAGCTATCCGCAGTCTTTAAAAGTGCTTTCGAGCGTGATTTAAGCTTCTGTAACGTTCTTCCAAAGAAGCGTTGCCTTCATGGGAGTGATAAATTCACTTTTCCTCGAGAAAACCTTCATTTTTTACTAGTTTTGGTCCAAATATTATTGAAGCGTAGCATTGATTTGGACTCAGTGCTTGTTTGCTTGTTCATTTTCCATTGTGAATACCTGCTCAATAGGCTAGCTAACTCATCATTTCATTAAATTCTTCTTTTGTGTTTTCCATTTTTGGCAATTTAGTTTTCTTTAACATTTTTTGTTAGGGAAACTGATTGTCATGATATAATTAATGTTTTCCGTTACAAACATAATATTTGTACAATATATAGGGTTTTCTTTACAATAAATCAAGTAGAAACAACACAATAAACGATCCCATAAAAAAGACGCCTTCACACAATATATTCACGTATTGCACGAATCTCGGCAAGCATCCCTTCCATTTGCGAACCTTTGTGCTGCGACTGCTTGCACTGCCTTTGCTAAAACATAATTTATCTTCGGGACAAATGGCGAACGAATGGCGTTATAGATTTGTGCTGCGAAGAAAAGAACTAATGACTTTTTCTTAATAAGGAATGCTTGTCGCTCAGTTCTTCTGTGATTCGAACTGAAAGGTGACAATAGTCTTCTGTACGAAAATGTAAGGCATAAAACACATTTATTTGCACCTTTTTTTCCACTGTAGAAAAAGTAATATGCACACACACACACACACACACACAGACACACCACACACACACACACACACACACACACACACACACACACACACACACACACACACACACACACACACACACACACACACACACACACACACACACACACACACACACACACACACACAAACACTTAAACGACCATCATATCGTGTACGAATTGTACCTGTGCATGTAAAAGATTGTGTGTATGTGTTTTGGTAGGCACTTTTATGGGAGACCATTGTACATAGCAGGTTGTATGGTCTTTTTGAACCAATCAAGGCTTCTTTTATCTTGCTTTTAAAGTAAGAACCCTCGTTATAATGAACTCCTTCTCATGACCATGAGTCCATTTGTTTTAACCATTCATTAAACTTTTATTTCATAAATACGTTTTTTATTCATACTATTGAAGATTTTTCCATTTCATCTTTATTGATAAAAGTTAGTTTATTTCAGAGATAAGGTCGGAGTAATGGCATTGTAACATTAAACAAGAATATATCTTGTGTGCGAGAAATCAGTGTGGTCTGAAAGTTCTTTGCCTAGCGCCATTCAAATTAAATTCATAATTGTACTTGGTGTGCTTCAGTGTCGGATGTACGTGTGATTGTACACATGTCGGTGAATAACTTTGTGTGCATGCTAGGTGTACATGCCGTGTTCAACGCCCAGCGTACATGTATCATGCAAAGTGTGCACAAGATTTAATGAGTGTGTGTGTGCGAAATGGCATCTGTATGTGTGTTGTGTGTGTGTGTGTGTGTGTGTGTGTGTGTGTGTGTGTGTGTGTGTGTGTGTGTGTGTGTGTGTGTGTGTGTGTGTGTGTGTGTGTGTGTGTGTAGGTGTGTGTGTAGGTGTAGATGTGTGTGTGAATAGGTTTATGTATATCTCATTCTTTTGTACTGAAAACTTTTCAATTTTTAAAAACATAAAGAAAGTGCATTGCGATATAAATTTTCTTTTCTTGAAAAATGTGCTCTACAAAAGTACGAAAGGTAATTCATAAAAGCAGCCAGATCGAGTGAGGCGAGCAAATCTGATTTATGGGCTGGCAAAGCAGTTATGTAAAGCTTTACACTCAATCACGAAAAGAAAAATAAAGTTTCGAGCAGCAAACATAACATAAAGCACTGGCTGCTAATTAAATAAGGGCAACTTTGCGGAGAATCACTTAGTCTTACACCGCCTCCTACATGCATCATGCAG